>VDFB02174752.1:0-59740 GCA_007258455.2 Sequoia sempervirens
ATTCCTTATAATGCAGTCAAGGTGAAATTCACCCGCTTGCTCCAACGAAATCCCTGCATAGTCACTTGGATTCCATATCTCATCACACCCATCGCACGAATCAGCGGGTGTCTCACATCTTAGATCATGATGAGCCGATTTTGTATTGGCTTTGTAAGTCCTCTCTACAAACTTGATGGCTAAGTCCCTATCTGAGAGTGAATGGAGGAAATCTGATTTCATTCCCTCTAGGGCATGTTTGATAGTTTGCAGACTTGATATAGAAGTTCCAACTATTACCCCTTTTTGCCTTTATTCTAATTGAGCTGACCAAAGGAGGTATTCAATGAACTTGTGTATGCTATCAAAGAGAGTTAAGGTTTGGACAACCTTATCTTCAGTGACTTTCAGTTGTTCCTTTAGTTCTCGTGACTCACTAGGCTCATGTCTACAATCAGCTTCAACCAATACATTTCCTAGTTTGCTGACATGTGTAGGAGACATGCTCCTACTAGATGATGCCCTACAATCCTCATGTAAAAAAGATGGAACGGTGTTATGATCTAACACGCTAACCTCACAAGAAATCACCTCCTCATCAAAAGACTTACTAACCACAATCTCTACATCACCACCATAGAGACTTGTGCCCTTTTCACTTGTGGATGCATGCACTTTACTATTGGCTGGTCCACAAGGTGTATGCTCAGCCAACCCTTTTATATCTATGTCTTGAGCCCTCAATTGGCTCTCCCACAAAGGTGACTCATGATCTCCATCATGCAAGTTGTGTGTATACTCAGAGATTTCAGAATCATACCTGCCCTCAAACCCATGTGAATCTGAAAGCTCCTCGTGCTTGGCCATCATAAGAGGCCCCCCCCTCAATCCATGAGTACCACTATCATCCTTAGGTGTTATGTCTGCATAGAAGATTGAATTTCTACTGTGGATGATGATGATTGAGCCAAGCTCAATTCCTCAAAGAGCTCATCAATCTAAATTTCTGATTCTTGAAGGGCCATCTAAGTGCTCTTCAAGGAATCCTCGGTAGCCTTAAGCTCGTAGGAAAGCTTGTCCACTTCCTCTTCTTTCCCTTTTAGTGCATCAAAATAGATCTCACCTAGCATGAGAAGGTGATCTCTATCGGAAAGTAGGTGTAGGTAATGTGATTTCATTACCACCAATGCTTCTCTAAGCGCCTGAAAATCTGCAAAGGAAAGCTCTTCAGGGTTCTTATGTGGCCCTGGAATCCTGCAACAATATTTTGCCATGAGCTTAAGAGTGTCATAAAAATGGTTTATGGCAGCAATGATCATGTCTTCATTTACCTTCAACTGCCCTGCCAAATGATGGGACCTCAAAGACCTATTGACCTCATTTAAATTTTCTGATTTATAATCAGCATCATGCAGTACAAAATCAGATTTGTTTTCAAGATTAATAACAACACCATCATTTCCATTAATGCCATCCCTCATTGACAAGCTAGGAAACATGGATTAAGCACAAATCTGATTTTGTACTGCATTATAAGCTTCTAGATAAACTCAATAGAGATCATTACCAATCATATTCTAGAGGGCATTGTAGAATTCACATAGAAATACAGCACTTCTAGGGGCTTTATTTGTCATTAGCCATAGAAAAAGCTATCTCACAAAGGTCTTCCTGAGTGAGCAATTGTTCACAAATGTCTCTATGAGAAGGTAACACTCTATAAGGGACTAGTTGAATGCATTCTTGAAGAGTATTGGATTGCTCTAGGTATGGCTCTTGAATTCTGAAAACTTGTTCATAGTGTCAAACAAAACTTGGGTGATGGTGGGAAGCTCCTCTAGAAGTTGAGAGCCTTCTTTGATATGTTTAATCACCTAAAATGAAGAGTGGGCTCTTAGAGAGAGGAAAAAATCCTTGGATACTCTATGTCCAACTTTGAGCCAATGCTTGCGAGCCTTGATTTGAGCTCCTCTAGTGGTATGGTTACCTACAATCCCTTTCTTTTGATGAAATCTTGTAACTTGAAGTTGTAGAGGAGCAAATGGGTGTGCTTCAAGCTTGGCAATGATGGATTTCTAAGCCTAGTGGTGAAATCTAGCTAGTTGGCACCCATATATGTGTAAGAATCTAGAGGTGCATTTAATTGCATCATTCCACCAATTTAGCTAGTTGGGTTGATGACAAGGACATGAGTCCAAATTCCAAACACATCAGACGTGTGCCAAGGTATGTTGAGGGCTTAGCAAGGAGGTGTTTAAAATAAATTGTGTTTTCACTTTGGGTACAACAAATTGCCATTCAATGTAGAATTTAATAGGAAAATAGCCTTAAAGGACAATCTCTGACAATGGATCAATTGTCAAGAAACAACAATTAGAATAGGAGAAAAAAGATTGAGTTGACATTATCACCCTATCAAGTCATTTAGGAACCCATTTAGGGTGGGTACAGATGTTACTCCACATATACCACACTATTTGATTTTGACAAAGGCCAATATTAGGATCAAAGAGGCCTAATGTGCATGGAAAACCAAGCTTCTCTCTGCCAAATGTCCATCACATAGGTAGGGTACCACACTTATCAAAAGCATACTCAACCATATTAAAGTCTCCACACATGATCCATGTAGCTGGAGATAGTGGGTTAGCTAATGAGCAAATGAACACAAACGAGCAGAAGCAACTTAGTTGATATACAATATGAACAGCAATAGATACAATAGAATAGTGGTTAAGTAACCAAATAACCACCGGCCAAGTTGACCAACCAACTAACCGCTAGTTGACCAACATTACTAACTAATGATGTAATAAATAAATGATAACAATCCCCCGCTTCTAACATCATATGTCCAAGAGAACAAAGCAAGAAAGTTCGAAAAGCTTTGAACTTCACAGCAGCAAGAGATTTAGTAAATATGTCAGCATATTGCTTGAGTTGAACAAAACTGGAGCTGGATATTGTGTTGCTGAACATGTTCATGAATATAGTGACACTAAACCCCAATATGCTTTGTATACTCATGAAAAACAAGATTGTGAACAAGCTTCAACACACTTTGATTGTCGCAAAACAAAGTGGTAGGACTTGTCCCTAGCACTTTTTCTTGTTAAGCAGAACAGATTGTTTGCGCAATTCTTGTTAGTGTTTGGAATTAGTCTGTGTCTAATCTTGTGTCGGGTTGATACCCAAAAGAGTGTTTGGAGGTGTTGATTGGAGAAGCAGAGTGTGTAGTATCTGTTTGTCATGCTCGAGTTCTACAGTGCAGCTGCAAATTCTTCAGTAGCATCAGAAGTAACTAGTTCTAGTTTGACCCAGGCCAAAGTGGCTGATTAGAATGTTCAAATTCATCGACTATTCTTCCAGATACCAAGTGGCCCCATGGAAGGAGATAAAACGTGATCCTTAACACAAGGGATCTGTCCTAGTTTGTGCATCAACATCTCTCATAAGCATTGTTTAACGAACTACTCATCTATTCTCTTTTTTTGTTAATGAGCTGTCACATCTCTTTGTGGATGTTAAATTTTGTTAAATGTTGACACAAGGCCTTTGATCTTTTTCAAAACAATTATAACGCCTCTCTAAACATGCTCGACAGCTTGTATTAAGTGATAGATAATTTAGCTATTCCTGAAGGTTATTTGTAGTCTTTACCTCTCTAACCACACTTTAACACCGGATGGCATTATTATGTCATTTAGTGTTCAACGATAATACCAACTTGCAAGGTTCCCCCTTCTACAGCCAATGTTATCCTCTAGAGTCAATAGTGGCCTCTAAGTTATTTGGATTTCCATATTAACATCCAACTAACCCTTAAGCACTTGAAATACTAAAATGCCAAAATAGGTACTCGGTTATAAATGATTGATTTTTTAGTTGTCCGTTTCACTTTTGTTAATGTAATTTCATGATTTATAGTGTTGTGGCATATTCTTACAATGAGATTTCGCTCCACACTAATAATCTCCTGTAAAATAAGTGGCAAATAAGAACATGAGACATGCTCTACTTCATTCTAAACAACCATTTAAGATATAGCTTGCCATTTTTCTTTCCCACGCAACACCAATTGGAACTTTCTCATGCAATTTCGCTTTGGGATTTTGATGCACTGTCCTAATTGCAGAAGAATGCGTTTGAGTGGGGCGTGGCAACAATTCCACACTCTGAAGATGCTGTTCGAGTAACTCAAAATGTTGCAAGCTTTTTTATCAGGTGTCTTGTAAAATCTTGATATAGTGGATGTTAGTCATTTGTCATAACTGGCATTCCTTGTACGACATTTTATTGATTTCTTTTTTTAAATTATCTGCAGTGAGGCTCGAAAGTCAAGCCAAAGGCCAAGCGAAAAAAAAGTACTAGCTCAACTTATTTACAATTATGGTCCCACGTATTGTGGGTATGCAGGGTAAGATTCTATCCTATTTGATTTTTCTTCTTGGTTAATCCTCAGAGTGGGAAAAATTAAAATGCTTTCCGTTGTGTTAAAATTCTTATTGCAGGAAGGGATATGATGAAGTTTACCTGTTCACATGAGCACCCTGTTGCTTTCTGAAAGCAATAAGAACATTATGTCTAGAAGTTCAATGGAAATATTATAGGAACTTCTTTTGTAGATACAGTAAGCACGGACGATGCATTTATGGAGCAATTTGTTACTTGCTCTATTCGAAAAATATGGCTACAAGCTACAATGTTAGGAAAAAGAAAGCAATACAGATCTGTATGGGTTAGAACTTAGAAGCAAGAAGTTTAGCACAGTGTGATATTCCATTTAACAATGATTATCTCAACTAGTTTCGTGGTGAGCAAATTATTTATACTACAGTTCTGAATCTCTGATAGTTACAAAAAAATGTGTTTTTATCTTGTTATTCACGTTAAGCTCCTGATGCAAACAGAACTAGGGATCTTGTTTTATTCTTGTTATTTAATAATGAACCCAAAGACGGTCAAAGAGCTTTCTTTCAGAGAATTTACAGGGAATTGTGAATGAAAAAGAGATCTGCCGAGACTTTGACGTCAACACGAAGACATTGGGAGAATGAAAAATTAAAAAGATTTTTGACTGTGGTTTGGTGGTAATTCCATGGGTCTGATGAATGTTGGCTGAGGGTCGATTATGAACTCATGGATAGTCTAATTTTACTGAAGAGTCTCTTTAGTATCACGCACCCAACCTTTTTACCCTCAACCCAAGAAAAAGGTTCCCCTGGCAAGCAAATTTCCTCATAAAACTTTTAATACGAGTATCCTTTGATAAAAGAAATAATATATAATATTTTCTAAATGAGAAAGATAACAATTTGAATACACATGTTTAATAAGTGTCACGTAGTGGTTAGTATTTGTCTTTATAGTATTTTAATTATAATATTTTTAATTTAATAAAAATAAATGCAAGTTTTGTGAATAAAATTAAATGTTAGTTTTATTTTTGATAGAGGTAAAAACAGGGTTTGAAGGAACCCGAAACTAAAATTAAATGTTAGTTTTGTTAATTAGAGTACTAACAAATCATTTTAAAATGTCACATTAATGTTATTTTTTATTAAAATTATGTAAATAATATATTAATCATTAGAATTTAAATTGTAGGATAAATCATGCCTATATTCTAATTTAATAGAATAAAAGATAGTTACATGCATTTATATTAATATTAATAATTATTAATCTTATCTTAATTATATTATATATTAAAATTATAAATATCAAATTAAATAAATCAAAAATCAAATGATAGTATAATATAACTAGCATACATATATTAAATATTAATATATATAAAATACGTTGAGTGTCTATTTTCATCAACTTATTCAAAACAACATAAACTACCCATATGCTATCACCATTTCAATCAATCAAATAATATATGAGCAAAATAAATCAAGCAAAAAGACTCAATAGTGAAATAAAGCCAGAAAAGCACATTGGAGGTTAAACTCAAATTATGAGTTCCCCGTGAAATTTGAATTGATTGATTTTCAATACATATGTCCAATAAACTCAATTGGGAGACTTTCCATCCCACTCAATAATAAAACAACCACAAATAAAAAGCAATAAACCTTACGACTAAATTCAAGTGAATTCAAAAAATGTAAAGCCAAACCTAGGAGAAATCCAACTCCAGGAGAAGCGAAATTTTGAAAAGTAAAACATATTTAAAATTGCTTTAAAAACAAAGCAAAAAATAAAAACTATTGAAAAATAAATATAAATAAAATAAATACACTGAAAAATAAACAAAAAAAAATTACAAATAAATACATTGAAATTAAAAATTTATTAAATGACACTAAGTATTTAGTTTTAATTTATCTTTTTTAACAAGAAGGATAACTCTGGACGTATTTTATATAAATAATAATGTTATATAAATACTAATTTATTATAATAATTACTATAATTAAATTAATTATAATTATTAATGATAAAAATGAAATCATTATAAAGTTGATTAAGATATAAAAAATAAGTATTTTAGAGTGAATAACATATCAAATCGATTTAAAACTATTTTTAAATCTGCTTTAAATGTAGAAAAAATGTCTACATACAATAAATGTAGTTATGCTAGTTGCATGTCATTTGAACGTCAAATTCAAACTAAAGAGTTTATCCTTACATTGAATTTTGTTTTTTTATGGATGCCATTGTAATACGCCTCTGGGATATATAATAGAATCTATTTGTGTTATTTGTGTCCATGAATCTATCTAATCTATCTAGAAAGATTTCATGAATATACATAAAAATTTAAAACACAACAAAATAAATATAAACATTTAATATTGAATATTACAAAAACAATAAATTTAAAAATAAAATAAAAAATTACATAAAAAATAAATAAAAAGACCCATTGACAATAATTAAAACTTTAAATACATACTTTTATTTAGTTTTTACCTTCAATCAAGTGTTTTTAACAAACTCAACTTGAGAAAGCCTTGAAGCCTTGAGCATAAATATATATATCTATATAGATATGTTAACAGTCAGAGTTCGTGGACAATATTTTACAGCATTAGGGTTTACTCAAATAGTAGGATTCTCAACATATTTTTAATTAGTTTTCTATTTAAATTAATACAAAATCTTTAAGTTAAATTCATCAAAATTTAATCAAATGGAACACTAATCTCTAAAAATAAGAATTTTGAGAGAAGAATTATGGAGAAAATTCATAAATATCTTCTTAAAAATAGGCAAAATAATAGTTCTATTAAATAGGCAAGATAATAGTTCAATTTTCACTTTTCCTAAAAATCCATCAATAACACAACATTTTAGCCAATCATAATCACAATAAATAATTTTTATAATTTATAAAATTAAATATTTTACAAGTTTAATTTATAAAATTGATTTTTATTTTTTTTCACAAAAAAAAATTGTTTTTGATTGGTTGAAAAGTGACTTATTAATAACTAGTTAACTAAGAAAAAAAACAACTCATTGCAAATAGTATTGCCTTGACGACAAGTACTAATAAGAAGTGACCAATTGTTTTTATAGTGATTAAACATAACTCATGCAAATTAGAAGTATTTTAAGCTTCAAATTAGCTACACAAACTGTATGTAAATCTAGGAGAGATCAAATCTAGAAGATACAAATATGTTTGGGCACATAATAAATTATTTATATATATTATTAGTTTATGTCATGGAATTATAGCGAAGGGTTTGGTTTTTAATTAGTGATCAAATTGGTTTTGTCCAATGAATTAGAAAGCAGCCCAAGGTCTCGTTAATTTAGATTGTGAAAATTGGGGATCAAAATATGCTCAAAAGAGTTAATTGAGGAGAAATTTGGTGGCGTTTTATTGGTCTTTATTTACAACTACAAATTGTGTGCAAAGTATTATCATATCACGAGGCAAGAGAAGGCAGGAGTTGTGAGGTTAGAGTTAATGATGGTTAGTACTGTCAAATGCATGGTGAGATTTACGAGCTAGATTAGTCTTAGACTCAATTACAATTCAGAATTTTTTCTTTATTTATGTTTGCATCCAGTTGCGGAGTTCTAATGTTAGTTGGAACTTCTCCTTCTAACCATCCTTCTGAATAAGACACCCAGGATTGACAAGTGGGAAAGACATTCAATTAGCAGATGAAATTATTCAACTCTCAAACCATGCGGAGAAGACACCAAGAGTCAAATTGTAGGAAAGACATGAGCATGTGAACAAGGACAATTAGAAGGAGAAGTTACAACGGAAATGTATTTCCTACATGTCAGTTTCAGGTGTTTTATGGACGCCTGGTCCAAGTGAGTTGAAAAATTTGGTCTAGGTGTCTAGTTGTGGGACTTTTTTTGTCATGTGAATGTCACTCATGAGTATGGTACAAATAATGTATTGCAATAGCATCATCTTATTAACCAATGACATTGGTAGACAATTATACATTGTTTCATGACAATATCCTCTATGTATGCTTATCTTTTTGAAAGTGCACAATATGGCTAGAGAGTGTTGTCAATATGAATTAGAAGATGTCATCATAGATTTGGTGGGCATTTTTCACCCAACCTTTTATTGTGTTGTACATCCATGGCTCAAACATCCATGTTTTAGGGTCTAGCTACCCTACTAAGTGAAGTGATTATATCACTTATATCTTATCTAAAATCGCTCCTATAGAGGGTCTTCAGCATGTTAGAAGTTACCTTCGGCTTCTTATCCTCTATCATCCAAGCCAAGTGCATAATTTTCTTGTAGGACTATTCATCAACTTTGTATTCCTTTGTAGCTTGCTCTATTTCAAATGGACTCATCACAAGATGCATTGAAAAATTAAATTTTTTTACAATTCTGAAGGTAGGTCTAAGTAAACCCTTCCTTATTTTACCACTATTCTTCTATCCATGTGGTAATAATGAATGCAGTCCATAACCAATTCCAATGCCTCTACAACCATGAGAAAAGCAACCACCATGTGAAGTCCACTTTTGACTGGTCTTTATGAAATTTCCCACCTCCCCAGCAGTTACCCTTTTCTAAAACTCATTGGCATCAAAATGCCCTAGGTGAGTATCTAATATTGTTTCATATGTAGGCCAGATGTGGGACTGAGAGAGTGGGCCCTAAAACTCATCCTTTTCTTTCTTCAATCTTTTGACTCATGTTTTCTACAATCATGTTGACAAAAACATTTGCGATTACCCATTTCTTTGAAATTAGGGCCTTGTAATTTACAATAGGTTAGGGTTTTTACTTTTACTAAATTACCTACGTAAATGAATTTTACTATAATCGAAACAATTTTCCACGTTCATATTTAAAATGAAATCCATAACAAATTGTTTCAAAGCAATTTTGTTTCATTCAAAAAAAATCATTACAATTAACCCACAATTGTACTTGATTTTTAGCTTTCAAAAATGATTCAAACCTTTTGAATTTCATCTCTTTTCGTGTTTCCTTGCTCCAACTTGCTTGTTGAACAAGTTTCTACAAGCTCTGTAACAATCAGTTCTTTCTCAATATCTACTCTAGAAACCTTTTTACACTATTCATGCAAATTGCATTCTAGTTTCCTAAGTCACTCTCACACTTGTTCAATTTTCGCTTTTGTGATCAAATGGGAGAAAATAATGCCTTATAACGTTAAAAAATTGAAAAGCTACATGCAATTAATGTGTAAGCTTTGGTATGTAAGCATTAATGGCAAAGGGTGGAGTTTCAATTTTCACATTGTTTTTTCTCAATTTAAAATTATTGTGTTTAGTAGTAACCAATTTACCTGCAATTCACCTTTTGTATTCGGAGGTGGAAACTTTAAGTTTAAATTCAAATTCCAACGCTTAAATTATTTTCATCTTTGATTCAATTGGAATTGATTATTCCATCTTAGCGAGAAATTTGAATGTTACTGGAAGCGGGAAATCTTCATGGATGTGGAAACACCTGTTTCATACATATCGAGTTTAGTTGAAAACCTCCGCCAATTAAGAAATTGTATGGTTGCAGGAATTTGCAAGTGAATTGGAAATTAGAATTCAAATTGTATCCACTAAAGGTTTAATTTTGTTTTTGAACCTTTCGATTTCGTTGGATGCATTATATCTATCTTTTGGACTTTACAAAGCATAGGTTCAGTAACAAAGGAAATTCACGCTGTAGCGGGGATTTTCATTACTACAAGACATTACGAGGATTTTCAAGTGAACTTCATATTAACGTTTTAAGTTACGATTCACTTGGACGTCAAATTTCTGCTAAAAAATATTTTCTTATTGATAAACGCACTAGGTCCAAGTAAAGAAAATACTTAGGAGTTTGAAAGGTCACGATGGACATATGCAGTAATGACCACATCCTACACAATAGCGGAGATTTCGTTCGATTCTGGAAATAACGGATATTTTTAGGGGAATTTCATATAATCAACTTAAAGGTTCGATTCAATTGAGTTTGGATTCTCCAATATTAATTGTATTTTATAATGGTTTTGGGTTCAACCAATGCAATGATTCTTTCTCGTGAAATTCTTGATGGTACCAAAATTTGTGGGAAACTTAAGATGAACTAGAAATTAATTCCGATTAGGCTCAAATCACCTACTGAAACATAACTCTCTGTTCTTAATAAATTTTGTGAATTTTCCAAAAGTAATCCAGGGTAATTTTTGATGCTCTGCTCATTTACGATGATACTTGAGACTACTAAAGGACTAAATCTAGCAAAAAAAATTAGTGTAAAATGAACAATTATAGAACAGATGGCACGGCTTCAAACCACTGCCAATTGGAGTTTCAAAAATGATAATCATCAAAACCACACATCATGTGCAACCATATCCACATTAAACACTTGTCATTTCCAACCCCATAAACAAAACATTTACATGACAAAGACTTAATATCATCAGACATTATTTGTCTACAAGAAACTCATTTGAAAACACAATTGAAAAACGATGCATTACCAGATTACAATTGTTTTGCAACATACCATATTCATGGCATAATGACTTGCATCAAAAAATAAATACGTCTCAAATGCAACACCAAGAATGCTTAAAAATGTTGAAGCAATATTGCTCTCATTCGTAGTTAGCGAACAAACATTTTACATCTATAATATTTACACAAGACTAGTAGTGATAGTTACAAATATCATAACAATTATTAGTGAAGCAATGACAAATGCTTCTAGTAAAAGCTTTGTCTACATTGCAAGTGACTTCAACATTGACAATGTCCACACACTCAAAAAAGATAAAAGTGTTTAGAGACCACATGCAAATACACAACTTGCACTTATCAACTGAAAAAATAGAATATTTGTCAAACACCATTATTGATCATATGTGGGAAAACAATAATGCACATGCATTTAAAATTCAAAGATCAAAATCATACTGTAGTGATCATGACATTATTCTAATTCATCTTGACAACATTGTCTATCCATGTCATCCACTTTGGAAAAGATGAGGATGTGTAAGATATTGTCATGAAACAATATAAAATTGTTTAGTAATGTTAGGTGACTTCAAAATCCTATCTAGTTTCCTAATACGTTACTATCTAATTTATACCTAATATCTAACTTGTCTTCATCCCTTTAACTATTATCCTCCCACATGCCAAGTTCGTGAACTCAAACACCCATTCAACCCCATGAATGGGTTCCAAAATTGCAACCTTCACCCCAACTCACTTTATAAAATATGTTCACTCTACAAATTTCTAGAATCATCATGCTCTTTAGTTATTTAATCCTTCTACAAATTTGAGGTTTGTCACATATTCCTTCATTCTTAGGAAAGAAGGTTCGTAATGACTCAAACACAGTTGTAATATATTTTGATGCAACCAAATCAAGGTAGATCCCAACCCTTATGAATTATACGCTTATCTATCTTTGTTATGAGGTTTTTATAGGATTCAACACCAATAATGGCTAGCCAATTGGTTACATTATTACCTTCTCCAAAGCAATACACAAAGAAAAGCTCATCAAAGGAAATATTTCATATACAATACCTCTTCAACTAAATTATTAAGTTTTTTATTCTTAAAATTCTTCTAGTAATTAGATTGATGATAGTTTTACAATCATTATATGCAATCATTTTCCATAGCTACTACTTAGATCCAACTAAATCAAAGCAATCAACCCTTATCATTTTGTAACATTATTTAAGTTTTTTACTATGAAGTGAGATTCAAGAGAGATCACTTTCCTTATTAAATTATAAAAGATACAACTCTAATGACCATGGTGGCAAAAACTCTAAGCTCCCAAGTGTTGGGGTCATCCCTAGACCCAAACTTGAACCTTGAGGGTTCATTTGTGATGACCCTACCTATACTCCCTTTTGGAATCAAAGGCTTCATACTTTGTACTTCAATGGTAGAGAGAATTCATCCTCTCCATTTTGTAATATATTTGAACCTTTAAATCATGACTATTTATTGGTCATAAGCTATCAATTTAGTCCAAATACTATTGAATGATAACAAATTTCTATCAAGTTTTGACTCCATGCTAACCAATACCAATCATTATTATACAAAGACACATAAATTAACATAGGGTTCATACCATTCCATACCCCAAGTTAACACAATTATTGGATCATGAATACATCACATATACATAGGGTGACTAGTTCATACACACATCACAAGTACATAAGTGACTAGCTCATATGTACATCAGAAGTACAACAATGACTAGCTCATACACACATCATAGGTACAACAATGACTATCTCATATGCACATCACAAGCACAATACTAAATAGCTTAATCTTATATCACATGTTCACATAAATCTCAATCGGTGAAGTGGAAATAGATACAACCTACTACATGCATCATCCCACTACCAAATTAACTAACAAATAATCCCATAAGTAGATCACATATGGAAAAGGAATGTCAGTGCATCCCATACTATATTGAGGGTCTCATCTTTTTCCCAATCCACCACCAACTATGATTGCATTCAAGCATGTCACGTATTACTTGACATCATCACTAGCAAGAGCATGAATTTAACAATGCGCATAAAAATCAAGGCTATTTAAACAAGTACACAATGAGTGACTAACACCTACCCTTTCAATGCATCTCAACTAGAAAAGGAATGTTGTTGCATCTCATACTACACTAGGGGTCTCATCCTTTTCCTCAATCTTTGACACCACTTGTGATGATTGGAAAGTATCTTGGATATTGCTTGCAATCATCATAGAATAAGGATTAAGTGTAACAAACACATTGCATAAGACCATTAACAATATTCTCACAACCCACTAAACCATCAAATAGATGGATTTTGACATCTACTGCCCCTACACCACCAATGAAAAGTTTTTTTACCCAAGGAGTAGCATCCAACATATATCAACTTGTGGCCTTAGTGATATTTTCAACTAACCCCTTAAAAATATGGGTTGCACCTGGCATTGATCACCTTCATGCTATAGGTGACCACTTGCTATCCCTCTTTATACAGTGGTTACCTCTAGTTTCCATTATGTGTGCAATAGGGGTAACAACCAGCTCAATCACTCTCCTATCATGTTGAATTTAGGATGGCCCCTGGAAATATTTCACCTTCATGATAAAACTAAATGTTGACTAGTCCATAAGATAAATAGCAGCTCTAAGCATCAATCATTGGCACGATCCAAGGACAATTTTCTATTGCTTCAATATCAGACTCAATACTGACATGTGGGGATCTTATAGCCATATACACATATTCAACACATCACAAGGTTCACAAGTACTTGTCAAGTGGACCTAGATATGTACATTACAATCAAGTGATTTAGGAGCCTAAAGTCCTACAGGTTTGAAATTGAATTTTACAAACAAGAATCACATTGAACTCGGACATGAGATGGCCTCTACTTAATACATACACAAACAAATATTGAATTATAAAGTAATCAAACCCACTCACTTCATTCAATTTTTTGTCTAAAATACACTATTCAAAAACATATTCTTTATTAGAAATATACAAGGGAAAAATATCCAACCTTAATAATACCTATAGTTTTCGCCTACATATGGTGAGCCATATTAAGGAATTTCATACCAAGATCAACCCAAAATAAAGCGCATAACTACAACAAGTAGATCATCCATAGCCCATTATAATACTCATTGTGCACCCCATCAGGTTCTAGTAGCCTAATTTTTCATCATTATTAAATACAAATTATCAAGTTTCATTAACTCATTGATAGCCATCTAATACAAATTTCAACTTCAAACTATAGCATACTAAAGAGGGAAGACTAAAAAAATTTAGGAACAACCCCAACCCTTTGAGTTCTCCCCTAAACCCTCCCCTAAAAACTTGGGGTCACAAAGTCATCCTTCATCCAAGGATTGCCTACATACCCACTTCCAAACATGATCAAAGTCACATGTAGTTCTCCTCACAAGGTTTCTCTCAAGGAACATACACCTAGAATTCCTAAATAGAAAACTTCTCATCTAATTAATATTGTAATACAATTTTCCATCTAAGGGGAGTTAATTAAACCTTATAAAATTAACATTGATTCTTTCTTGCACCCACCAAGGCTCTATACACATTGAAATTTTCTCACACTAGAGAATAAGGATTAGCTAGGTTTTGTCAATAATAATATTATCCACAATATATCTCTCCAAGAATGGAGATCTAAACATACCTAGGCACAAGTCTCTATGCAATCCAAACTCAATGATGAATTCATACTTAAGACAAATCAGGGTGTTATAGCAAGCAGATCATCATATGACAATATACACTCAATAATACAATTAGTAGTAATACTCTTAACCTTTTGGTTTTATCTTGATTATAACAGCACCTATACATTGATTGCATTCCTAATATATTTTGAGGACAAGTAGTCTTATGATTAAGTACTTGCTACATATTGTTGATTATAACCATTATGATATAATTATATGATGTAGCTCATTATAACCTCTTAAATCTCACTAGAAGAGAGCTACACAATCATATGGCATAGCTCATTGTGTTATTTTCATGTGATTTATTTTAAAGAAATGAAATTGGATTATTCAACTACCCAAAATGACTATCTATATTTAAGTGTTCCACTACTATTATTTAAGTGATAGTAGCATGCCTATGATTAATCATTACATATGTTCCAATACAAAGAATATTCAATTATATTATCTAATTTATTAAAGCTTAATTCATATAGACTTGCATCATTTTCAAGGAGCAATGGTTTATACAATTGTATTGTTAACATAATAGCATTTTTTCTTGATTTACACATCCATTTGCATATTAGTATTAAGAAGCGTAGGGATATAATGTGTTTCATAATTCATTTGAGTGAAGATATGAATTTCGTTATTTATATATGTCATAATATTATACATCCCTTGTCATAATTATCATTAGTTCCAATGGGTTGATAATATCTATATTAGAATCTCTTTCTTTTCCTCACTAACAATCATGGTATTCTTCTCTTATCTGTTAGATTAATCATGCATTAGCTAATAATTAATTAATCTTTAATTGATTATTAGTCTAATTTATTCTCGTGCACTTAAGCTAAACTTAGGAGTGTTTTATGCTTTATTAGTTGAGCTAATATTAGATCATTATGTCTCATCTCATGTGATGTTGACACTTGTCATGATCTGATCCATTTCTCATTTAGGGATTTGCTCTTATAAGCATTCAACCCTCATTGTAATTACTCACGGAGAATATATGGAGCTTTCATATCTTCTTGAAAGTCTCTTGCTTTTGTAGCTTTTTCTTGTTGACAAATATTGTATATATTGTTTGCAAATCTCTTGTGTAGAAGGTGTATTTGTTTGTTGTCTGATCCTGTGGCTCATGGTTTTGTGCTTGTTTCACAATTCTAACATTATCTTCTTCATAATATATTTATTATAATTTAATTGGGATTATGCAAGATAAAACAATAAACATAATTGTCATAGTATTAGAGGTTAAGACTAAACTTATTATATTAACTTATCTTTAAATAAAGTGAGTATTAAATTTATAAATGCTCAATTCCTATCTATATCAAACAAGAATTC
Organism: Sequoia sempervirens; assembly: GCA_007258455.2. Taxonomy (NCBI): domain Eukaryota; kingdom Viridiplantae; phylum Streptophyta; class Pinopsida; order Cupressales; family Cupressaceae; genus Sequoia; species Sequoia sempervirens. The sequence goes on from VDFB02174752.1 coordinate 16,061, forward strand.
GTGTCAACAACTTCTCAAAGATTACCTACTTATGGATCCCTACCACCAATAAATAATATGACATTGAAACATATAAGCAAATAAAGAAAATAAGAGAAGCCTACCCAAAAAATAATTATTTGGCTTGATCACTCCATAAAAATGCCTCTTTTATCTAAATACTAGATCAATTGTTTGAAAAAATTCCTCCAAAAAATATAGAAACAAGGTTAAATTTGTGTCTCTTTAACTCAAGGGTAAACTTATAAGTTCAAATATCTAACCACTCAATAGGTAGCCACCTATAGGCTCTATAGAATCAACACACTTATCACTACTTTGCAACCCAAATTTACATCAATTTTGTATAAACCCCACCCTAAACCTATTTTGTACCAATTGAATACTTATACAAAATCAATTGACACATACCCAAGCCAAGATCAATGTAAGGAACATATCAGATGAATTCATACTTTTCTTTTGGGATATTATTATGTTTAAATTTCATAATCTATATGGGGGATGGCCAATATTTTATACACAAAACTTAAATCACTAGATTAATTATTCTTCAGACATGTTAGTGGATAATTCAAAATTAATACCATTTTAGGAAGGTAGAGTATACTCATTTTTAGGGACAACAATGTTGAAGATATTTTTAATGCAAACGTTGAAATCTAGCTCTCTTTTCCTTGAGACCTCCTTTGCATGACATACAATTGCAAACCTAAAAAAATTTAAAACTCACAAGATTTCATTCAAAATAGTCTTCAAAACTAGCACCCCTTTTTATTATACTTGTATCCAGATGCCCACACCCTCATCAAAAGCTCTTATTTTTTGCATAGGCTAGGAGTAAGTTAGCCCAAGTGAAGTGAAGAAGTTAGACACCTATTTGTTGCATTTGGTAGTTGTGACAATGCCTCATGAGGAATCTGTGTCATCTATACGCTAAAATAATGGCATTTCATCATAAGTTGCCTCTCTTTCAAGTTTTCCATGTTGGCGTGAATAAGGTGTTTTACCAAACTAGTTCACCTAGTAGGTCCTATTCACATGTTAAGTTTACTTAGGTCCTAGGAATATTTCTAGAAGTCTTAGTTGTCATATGATCTTATATTATATTAAGTCATTTACTTTTTGTGTCTTAAGTCATTTAATATTTGTTGTCTCATGCCATAGTATTAAGACACTTGTCATGATATTTTTTAATCCTATCTCTCACCTTGCCTACTTAAACAAGGCTTCTTTTGCATCTTGTGAATATTGTATTCATATTGTATTATTGATTGGTAGAATAGCATCTTTTTTTGTTGCTTCTCTCTTGTGTGTGTGGAAGATTATTTTTTGTTGAAGATTGACGATATTAGTTGCTCGCTTCAATGATCCAAACTTTCAAGCCTCCCCAAAACTTTGGCACTTAGCATTCATGTCTTTCAAGGAAGTTGCAACAACTCCATGCCCTTTTCTCTTCCTATGTCTCCCTTCTTGAAGGTGTGTTCTATAACAAAATTCATCTATCCTAGTATGCTTTAATGGACATTCATCACCTATTCAAGAGCTCTCATTACAGCAAAGGAAGGGAGGTTGTGGACAAAGATTATGGTGCCTAGGTTTTTTATGCCTCCAATCGCATTTGCTTCCAAGTTTCTAAAGCCTTTTCAATGAATCTATTTCGTGCATATCCTACCTCGCACGTCATTTTTGTCCTCCCATAGCCAATCTTACAAATTAATGGAGACCCATACCTTCACATGGTGCTCATACTAGCACCATCCCTCTTGTCCCCCTTCCATTCATTTCCTTTCAAGCACCCATACCTATGCCATAGGTTTGTCTCCCCATCCTCTTCTCCTATTTCTAGTCTTTTACTACGAGGGATGTGACATAGTGATCCATTTAGTTAGATTTTAGAGGATTGGTAATTATTTCACTAGCTCACCTTAATGGTAAGGGCTATTATAAGTTGAGGAAGATCTCACATAACTTGAATGGAGATAATCTAATGGCAACTAAGTTCTACTAACCTAATGATCAATTTATTGTCCTTATATTCTTGATAACCATGTATCCTTGATAGTTTATGTTTGCACAATCAAAATTGTAAGGTTTTTGGCGTGGCTTTGTGATATAAGCCACAAAAATGATAAACAATTGTTGCGCTAAACAAATCCAAACCACAAATAAGAATTGAACATTATTGTGATGTGAACCTTATGTAATAGGAGGTTAACTTAAGGTTTGAGGAAATAAGTCTTGCTAAAAATTTGTTGACTTTATCTTATGGGTCTTTGATATCATGTGTACTTTATGCTAGAATAAAATAAGTGGATGGTGATACCTTAATTTTCCTTAAGTCACCAAAACCATTAAACTTTTGGGAAAGGTCTAGATCTAGTATTATAACCCACAAGTTAAATCTAATAACAAAAATGGGATAAGCTCAGGTGGTTGGTATAATACTAAATGATGAAGTTACACTAAATCAACATTTTTGCCATAGAATATGGCTCATCTCTCATAAGCCCACCATTATTCTTGTACTTGAAGGAGGGATATCATATCCCTAATCCTTGACAATATGTTGCTACTTTCACCTCTTACTGACTATGTATATTCATGTAACGACTAAATATGATGAACAACAAGGTCAACCTAAAAATATAACAATAGGTTTTTTTTGTTCATTCTAGAGTGTGTTTTAAGGCTCTGTAACACTCTATCTCTAGTTGCCCCAATCAACTCTACATTCACTTTTGAATGCCCAACATATTGAGTTAGTTGTAGCTAGGATTCCAATAAATTCCAAGGTAGAAATAACCTCAAGTTTGAACCTCTTGGATACCAAAGCAATTAGCAAGTTGTCAATGGACCATGTCATTGATCAATGCTTAGAGCTACAATCATATCTTATGGACTGGTTGGCCTTCACCAATATCACAAAGGTGAAAGAGTGTTAAGGGCTACCTAGATGTGATATTGGAGGGTTGAGTTGAATGTTAATTATATGTGCAATAGTAAACTAAAGCTAACCCTTATATGAAGAGGGTTAATAGGTTGTCACCTATATGACACAAAGGTGATCGATGCCATATGCTACCCGCATGTTGAAGGAATTAGTCAACAATATCACCAAGGCCATGTGATGGTATATGTTAGATACTAGTACTTGGGTGGACAAACTTGTCACCAACCTAGAGGCTATTAAAGTTGGAATCCACCAAACCAAAAAGGTTCACTACTTGTAGAAATCTCAATTTTGCCTACATGACCCTTTTGGGATTGAGGATGGACCCTTGATGTAGTATGGGATGCATCATAGTCCTCTTCCCAATTGCCCAATAGCATGCTTGAGTCCATTGAAATGAGGATGGACCCCCAATGTATTATGGGATGCATCAAAGTCCTCATCCTAGTCATTCCCTTATGGAACCCAAAAAAAAAACCTATACTTCACTCCTCACCTAAACCCCTAACCTTGACACAATAACTATGGGATTGTTCTCTAAGATATCTTGTTAGATTCAACTGATTGGGGTGGACAAGGCAATGATCCACATGATTGGGTTTGTTGCACCCTCAAGTCGAAAAACCAAGAACCTTGTATCCAATTACTACACATGACCAATCAAGTTCTTGTTTTATCTCCAAGTAGTCTTAAGTTATGAGCAATGTACTTTGATTTTTGCTTAAACATTATGGTATAATTTGAATAAGGTCACATTCGTGTTTGTTTATATTTATGATATTGAATAAAATGGCTAATGCATTTACCTTTTTTCTAGTTCGATTTTGAGCAACAAAAATTGCTCAATGGCTAGTTTTTACATGAGACATTTTAATAGCATACAAGCTCAAACCCTCCTATCTATTGCCATTGAAACTTGTGTCTAATCAAATTAAATTTTGCCAAGTGCTACCCATGCTTCATCCCAAGGAAATTAATGTTTGGCATTTACTTAATTGTTCAAATTTTTCAAACATGTAGGATCTAGATTCATTCTAACAAGTTTGAAGTGCATTATGGAGAGTTTAGAGATACTATCTCATACAATATGTTTGATTAGTGATTTGAACTATTTTAGGCAATTATAAATTAATTTGTGTTCTCTCTATCTTTAACTGTTATTAATTCAATAGCATTCATTCTCAAAAAGTAGCTCATACAATGAATATGTTAGATATTTATTTGTCAAAATAGACTTGTAAAAATGTGACACAATCTTCCAATCACACAAATAGTATTCAAGACTGATAATAGAAAATACTTTTCAAAAGCTGTTTTTGAAGCTATTAATCATTTAAAGTAATATGCTAACACATTTATTAGGACCTCTCCCTTAAGAGATAGTTAATCTTGATAGCATTAGAATTATACCAACTCAAAGAAGTTAAACCATAATATCCTAAGCCAATTCTCAATTCTAATCATTGCAATGTCATCCATGAAACATGGAATTGGAGTTGAATGGAAGGCAAATTATGCCCGCGAAAAAACTACCCACATCAATTCAACAAAAAGTGCGAAAGTCATTTACAATTTTGAGTAACACAAGCAAAAATCAAAATCCATGCTTGCATGGGCATAAAACATCTCAAAACCAACAGATATTCTCAGCCATCGAGGAACATGAAAAAGACCCAAAACCTGAAATCCTAAAGATTGATTTGGTTTTCACGTATGCTAGAGATTGATGGGCATGAATTAAAGGCCAACGGAACCTAGATAATAGAAAAACTAATTTCTTGACCTAGCTTGCCTATTAAACTAAGCACATTAACAAAGCTCAAAGATGCATCGTGCTAAATGGTAATGCTTACTCCAAACACAAGAATAAATCTACATTAAGCGTGTCCGATGTCAACTGCTTAGTTGATTAAAAGAAGACATTCAAGAAGAATGTCAATCACCCAAGCATTGAAATTCAGAAAGCACAATCATTGCAAGAATTAATAAACACTCTATAGGATACAAGAGTTAATAACAAAGTGGACCTTAGTGGACAAGTGGCAACATAAGATCAATATATAATCCAAGAAGAATTTCAACCCAAAAGGATACAAAGTATCCATATTGAAGACTAATGCTCTAATATAAAACCCTTCATGCTATTTTATTGAAAGTTTGCATCCTCTAAACAAAGAATTTGATACCAATAATCATTACAGCCTTAAAAGAATGAAATAGAAGTCGGCATTAAGAGAGGAACCAAAGAAACAGGCATAAACATGAAAAGCAATAGACAAGATAAGTAAAGAGATTAGCTGAAAGTAGGCATCTATCTTGTTCATGCCCAAAACTGAAAATGGCCTTTTCTTCTAGCCGAAAATTCGGACATATTTGTTGTGGAAGTAGGAATTTCAAAAGGTTTACTATACAATATGTGTACCTAAACCCTCGACACCAAAACAAATCTATTTGATTATCCTCTTGGTGATAAGAGATAGATGGCAAGAATAAATGAAGAGCAAAATTAACCAACCCACGTTAACATTCCAAGGAAACAATAGCCTCAAGAGCTTTACAGCAGCAGCGGTAAGGCCATTATTAACAGCATAAACAGCGAGGAGCTTACATAGTTCGAGAAATTTGCATTGCCCATCACGCCACCAATAAATGGATTTGAAAATAAGACCATCCATTTAAATCATGGCAAGCTTGTAGGCTCTCAAGGTTGAAGAAACAATTATACCCACCATTTCAATTAATGCTCATACTTTATTTACTTCTTCAGTGATGTGAAGGATTTGAAGGCTGCAAAGTGTGACATTGCATTGGCAGGCCTGTTCTCTTGGGGCTTATTTGTGTTTCTGCTCTGCAAAGTCCTATCCATATCAGAAGTCTGACGACGAAGAATTTCAAAGAGGGAGGGACCCGTGCCAGATACATTTGCATCTTTTGCTGCCTTATTTCCTGATTCGTTCTTTTTAAACTTGCCTTGGGTCGAAGACATTTTGTTCACATTATTTGTAGAGTGCTCATTTTCCTTCTGAGCCTGCATTTCCAAGCACCAAACCCTCCAACTCGTTATTGCAAATTCAGTCATGTAACTATCTTGCTATAATTGAATATTCAAAATGATAGGTTGCTTACCATATCTTCTTGGCTTTCAGCTTTTGAGATGCTGTGCTTGCTATTGCTGTCATCCCGACCAAATATGTAAGATCTAGAACCTCCCAAACCTTGCTTGTGTGATGTCTGTAATGTTGAACTTGTTCTACCCAGGAAAGAAGACTGCACAAGGAATTTAATACGGTCAATCTACTGCCATTTTTCAACCTCAAAACCGGAGTTTTTTAATTTACAAAGCCACATCATTATGAACAATTGTCTTATACATGTAAAGAATTGGGAGACAAATTTAAATTTTCATGCAACTATGTTTTTCCAAGATTCTGCGATAGGATGGCAATAATATTTCCCAGATTCTGGAGGGATCCAAGGATGTGTGTGGGGGCAGGGAAGTGAGCAGGGCAGGGCATGGCAGCAATAATACCTTCCAGAATTGGGGTACAGCAGGGATCAGCAAATTGTGTATATATCTACATATATATACTATATGTATGTGTATATGTGGATGTGTAATAACATGTTTTATAATTCTTTTATTGATAATTAATTTTTTAAATTCGATTGAAGATTATGATATTGTTATCAAGATTCAACTGCTGTGTAGTTTTTCTTGTCAAACTCATTGACCCATGTTTCATAAGTAGTGGTTCACGATGCTAAGTGGACCATTCATTATTGTGAGAGATGGGTTCTTGTGAGCCACTACTCATGAAACATGGGTTAATGAATTTGATTTGAAAAACTACACAGTTGAATCCTGAGCAATATTATAATTTGACACACTGTGGAAATACCTCCTACTTAATTGATTAAAGATTATGAAGAGTCAAAATTCAAATACAATTCAATGTTGATCATTAAAATTGAAAAAATTTATATATGTATCTATCTATATATACGAGAATAATATTAAAAATAGATCTTATAACTTTTAGATTGATAATTAAATTGTTAAACTTGATTGAGATTCTAAAGAGTCAAAATTCAAATATGTCAAACATGTCAAACACTGAACAATGAAAATTCACATTGATCGTTAAAAATTGGAAAAAAAAAAAAAAGAAATAATAAAATATTAATACAAAATTGGAAATATGAACATCTAATTATTATAATATCAATGATCGTAAAATTATCTATTTGGAAATGGCCCCCTTTATTTTTCAATTTTGCTAGTATCTTTTTTGTTTCAGTTAATAACTGTGCATGTAGGGAATGCCCCTCAATGCCCTAGTAACATCAAGACGTCAATAGTACCTCTAATACACAAAACATCACGGTGATGCCAAAAAAAAAAATTCATAACGTCTCCAGAACATGAGAAAATGTAGAAAAAAGTGGATGCTTGGGGACATCCCCTAAAATCCCCTAATCATTTGGCACAGCCCCAGAAGAAGGGGGAAATTTTCCAGTGGAATCTGGGATCAGTTCAATCCCTTGGAAAGAAAAACCAGACAACATCTGCTGTTGCTGCATAATTGTAAGTTTGTCATCAAAATAAATTGTATATAAGCCAGGCTTCTGGCTACTTTGTATTGCCTAATATGTCCAAGCACATCACAAGAAAGTAGCTTGCAGAACAAATGTGAGTACTTGTAAGTTACACGTATAATTCTATAATTATGCCATGGTACGCTACAGCGTGCTTTGTTTAATATAAAAAAATTTAGGGGCCCAAATCAAATTTAATCCGGATGCTCTTCTTATCAGGATGTAAGATTTCCCATTCAGTCATTCAAGGTGATTTAGATAAAGAGTTTTCAGCTAAAAATACAAAATGATGTTTTCACCAAGATTAAACAGGATTCCACGACAGCTTAAGATGAAATACATAGTAAGAACAGGAAACAGGATCTTTCTTTCTTTCAAGATCTTATGTGAAAATTGAGAGATTTTATATACATCCACTAACGTGCATCTGTATATTTATGCAAGCCTCACAAACTTTTTATGTCTATGTACAGTTAGATGTGAATTTAAAAAAGCAAAACAAAGTAATATATATGATCATCTGGAGTAAAAACCATCCTATTCAACAGTGCTCTCGTTAGGAAACGACAGACACTTCCAATAATGCCAAGCAGGTAGGTCAGTTTCTAATAAGAAAATTGTCAACTAATGAAAACCTAAAAGGGAAAAGAGGTAATCAAAATATCAAAGGGAACCCTGTACAAACATAAGTCTTGCTAGCCCAGCCAAAAGCCACTCACTTATCAGATAAAAGACTAACAGCACCAGATAAAAGACCAAAACAGAGAGAAAATGAGACCAAAAATGGACAAAAAATCAGATGTCTTCCTAAAAGTATGTTTTCCTCACCTTTGAAGAGCTATTGCTGTTTCCTCCAGAGCCTAAAACTTCATCGAACATGACATGCAATACAAAGTTTGGAAAGTTACAAGGCCTCGCCAAGAACAGGACTGTAAATAACATTAACAAAAAGAAACCAAAATTAATGGCAATATAATCCATTAAATTCCTTACCTGATGAAGTTTTTGGTTTCTTCTTGCCATTGGGTGCAATATTCACTTTCTTGATAAGACCAAAAATCTCTCTTGAAGTTTCATCATCTCCTGGAGCTAAAAATACTTCTTGTTCCTCCTGACATAAAAGCAGAGAGAAATGACTTTAGTAAAATTAAACATGAATGGTTATGAATTTGCAACTTCCAGGGAATTATTTAACAGGACCAGAAAATTTACACTCTGTCAAAACCTGGTACCACGTTTACCAATTAAATATTATTCACCAGATGAAAATACGTAAGGTGTCGTCCACATATCAATGTATGAGAAAACTACTTACAGACTCCTGGAGCATTTTTGCACGCATAAATCTTTCTTCCACTTCCTCATCCTCTGAGGACACAAAAACATCATCATCACCAACATCATCTACAGTTGTTCTTAGAGGTGGCTCCTCTGTATCAGAGTCACAGTTCTCATGTTTAGATTCTTCCGAAACAGAGCTGTGATGGCCTGTTTTATCATCACAATCAACTGTGTCATCTCTATGGTCATGAAATGCAATATCATCATCCTCATTAAGAAGTGCTGTTTTCCGGGTTGGATGACCTTTGCACTTCCCACCACCTCCTAACCTTAGCAATATGTCATTAGTTGCAGCAGCATCTTGCTGTTCAAGCCATTTGCGATGAAGCTCATCACGTATACTTTGATCTATAGGATGTTCTTCAGCAGTGGCCACAATATCATGTAAATCTTCATTTTCATCACCATCAGAGTCATCCTCTTCACCCTGCCCCACAAGAACATCCTCATCTTCATCTTCAGCTTCATCGTCAACAAATGCCTTCACAGGAGCACCTTTACTGTAAAGAAATGATGCTTCAGCTGGCTTGGTTGGTGAGGGATCAACATTTTCCTTGTTGTCATCTTCATCAAACAATCTGATGAGAAGCAAAACCCTTGGGTTAAATAGTTTTGTAAAAATAATTGTATCCACAAAACTAGTGTTTTCTTTGTCATTATCAAAGGGATAAAGCACAGCATTCTTAAGCCAGATCATGGTCACTAATTTAACAATACATGAAACTTATTAGCAAGTACCTCTTTAATAAAATAACCAAGTATGCAGCTCTAATAAGAGTAAGGGGAGAATAAAATCAATTTGTTGATGATATCAAGCCTATCTTACTGTTGAATGCTTACATCCTATAATTAAAAACTGAGAACTTACTATAAACTCTCTAGAGAGAAATATGAAAAGTACAGGAAAACCAAAAGAAGCATAGTACTAGTATTTTTCATGCTTACTCATCATCGTCAGGATGTGAATCAAGCTTCAAGTTCATGCTCAACAATGCTGGATCAACATCCTCATTGTCTTGGTTGCTATCGACAGGATTTTCTTCTAGATCCTCCCCAGAGCTCAGTTGTGAATCACAAAAAAGATCCTGTGGCAATCGTATCAATTAAGGAGTGAGACTTCCAACCGCATCTAAGTACAATTATGAAACTTCTTTCAAACTCTGGAAAACAACACTTTAAAATCAATGTTATTAGGTTTCCACAATCCATAAGAATATGAGAGAGCAATTTCTGGATTAGATTGTGTAAGCTTTTTTTGGATCGACGTTTCGGATCACACTCCGTGATCCATCATCAGGATAGAGAGCTCAAGGAGATGAAAAAAGGTTTGTTGCAGACCTAACAGGTATAAAAAGAGGCAGAAAGATGGTAGAGGGATAGAAGGCACAAGGCCCAAGAGAGACAGGGAAGAAATTTCTTCCCTGTCTCTCTTGGGCCTTGTGCCTTCTATCCCTCTACCATCTTTCTGCCTCTTTTTATACCTGTTAGGTCTGCAACAAACCTTTTTTCATCTCCTTGAGCTCTCTATCCTGATGATGGATCACGGAGTGTGATCCGAAACGTCGATCCAAAAAAAGCTTACACAATCTAATCCAGAAATTGCTCTCTCAACACTTTAAAATGTTTAAATCAAAACCTGTGTGTCCTCAACTGGTGCTCGAAATCCACTGGAGGTGTTGGGAGTATCTTCCTTTTTAGCCTGCACAGCCATTGAGGATAAGACAACATCCAAATAATATTATTCAAGTGCAACCTCTCATTTCTCTCCAATCAAACAAAAAAAATCATGCTTTTTCCATGGCCACTGATTTCCCTGTGAGAGTTTCTAAGTACATTTTTCATTAGGCAATCGTACTAAGGCCTTGAACAATTAACCGACCTTGGTCTAAAAAATGACCCAAATCCATGTGCACTTTCTTGCTCAGTGATATCACCCACCCCACTCAGGGCATATATAATCATGAAAAGAGCAAACAAAAGCAAGCACTGACATTTGTAGATAGACAGATCATAGCTAATATCACAATGCTATGGGAAAAACACAAACGTCACTGATCTTGGTTAAATCCTTTTGAGCCAGTACTCACCTTCTCAGCTAGGTTTGCTTCACCACAATTTTCAGGTGTCCTAGGGATGCCATTGTCATTATTAAAGGGGGCAGCAAAATTGGCTTCTTCTGAATTTTCTGTTTTTTTCTGAAAGCGAAAAGAACCATTTATTGAATGGCATCATGAAATTATCCAGTTGAGACAAAAAAATAAAAAATAATGTACTTTCACTCTAACATCTTATCAGATTCACCTCAATTTGAGGTTCCTCCTGCAATGCACTATCTTTGTCTTCATCATCATCTGAAGATCCCATATCATGGCTGTCTTCTGAAAGTTCATCAGAAGATGTGCCCTCATCACCAGATCCTTTTGACATTTCAGCAAACCCCTTTCCACCTCTGTTTCAAACCATTAAGTAAAACGAATGTTAAAGAAAATTATTTTAGATTAAATCCCATTTGAAGTCTTTCTTAAACACATGCAAACACAGAAAGCATTTTAAAATACATTCAGGTTTACGTCACCCTCACCTTTGCTGAAGTTGGAGCTTTCGAAGACGGATCTTCTCAAGTACAGATGAAATTGGTTTGTTGATAGTTGGTTGTGGTTTGAAAGATGCATCCGGAGTTTCTAATAGAAATAAATAAGAATCAGAAAGGAGCTCCTGATTTATTTTTCCATCAAAGAAAAGGGAAAGCGGAAGATTATTCACAGTAAACTAGAGAGAAACAGAAACAATTGACAATTATTCAAACCTCGCAAAAGCCGCTGTGATTCAGCATGGATCCTCTCAAGTTCAGACTTCTTCTGCAAGGACAAAAAACCCAAGTGGAATAAAACATTTGAGGAGAAAATTAAAAGAGGTTCAGTAGATCTATGGCTAGAGAGCTATACCTTTTTCTGAACCTGCTTTTCCTCAGCTTTGAGCAACCTGGAATCTGCTTTTGAATTCATCTTGGAATCCTTTCTCTTCTTGTTTTTCTTTTTCTTTAGAGGGGTTGAAGCTGCTTTTTCTAAGTCTTTGGTAGCTTCCACTACATATTCTTCTGTATCATCAGGGTTCTTCAAATTTTCATTATCTTTATATATTTCAGGTAAGCAATTTTCAGTTGAATTGTTTGTGGCCATTGGCGTTTCTATTTCCATGTAGCTATCAGCAACTTGATTATTGTCTCTTATTTCATCCTCTTTGTCTATTTCATCACCTGACTTGTAAGAGCTTTGTTGGCTAATCCACTCTTCCTCTTCATTATGTAGTCTTGGTGAACCAGTTTTGAATATATGGTCGTTACTCTCCAGCTCATTGCTTTTCATGTAGTCCATGGTGTCACCAAAACCAGTATTCTCTTTTGCATTGTTACTAGGAGTCTCCCTTGCTCTCTTCAACCTCTTCAGCTTTCTTTGAGGAATGGGAGATGCCTCTTTAGCCACAAAAAGAATATCATCTTCATCACTGTCAAAGGGGACTGTGTCACTCTGGCTCATCTTGACGTCTCTTCTAAGTTCTTAGGATAACAAAGGACCTACACTCCAAAAAATTAAATCAGTTGATTTCCATATACCATGCATGCTTTTTTTAGATCATATGGAGAATAAATCTTACAATCTACCAAGGCATCAAATAAAGATAACCAGGAGACACGGAAAAAAAAAAAAAAAACTTGGCCAACTGCAAAAAAGCATATTTTATACCAGGGACCCTGTATGGCTTAAGCCTCCTATATAGTCCTGCTTGTTCTCAAGGAAGATAACCGAAGTCCTTAAACAAACAAAACTTCCCAAGAGAAGAGCAGATCTTGCAACATACCAATTAACATTGTTTTAAATGATTTCTCAAGACAAGGCAATATCCACTTGCCAAACAATCAAGAAATGAGATACCAAAAACATTTTTTTTCCAGATTTGTTTTTATTTTTGAGCCAGTGAGGGTTTGGATTCGAATGCTAACTCACACTTAATAGGACACTCAAGTTCAAAGCTTGGTTGAAGAGAAATCCTCAGTAATTGAATGCCACACAATCCAGATGACTGAGGAATTGTTTTGTATTGCAGGAGGAATCACCCCAGCCCTCCAAATGTTAAGAGCCCAAGAGTATTGCCACCACATAACCAACAAGCTTGTTACTGAAAGACAAAAATGAATGCCAGCTAGGTGAGAAAGAGCTAAACTTTGAAATGGAAATGTAGACAAGAGCATCAAAATTGTTGGAAGATCACATGCATACAAGAAATTGTTCATGTAACAGAGGAGTTGAATTTCACTGAAGCCAAGATACAATCAACAGACTAAAAATGTGAGATATTATGTTATAAAACATTATGACAATAATACTAGATGAAATAGATGATCTTCCCAAAAGAAAGAAACATATGCGGACTTTTTGTGAAACCAAAGAAAGAAAAACTTGTCTATGTGGATTATGTTTTTTATTCTACAACAATGGATGTTTCAGGATGAAGGTATTACTATTGCCACAAATACAAAGTAACCTGCCTGAAATTCTGAGGAGAGCTTGTGAATGGGAAAAAAGTAGCACAACATCTGAAAGAACTGAAAGTTGAATTTGGTATTCTGCCAACTACACATTTTTCCTGACCAAATTAACTGGCTTCAAATTCTCTTGATGAAAACAAAATCCAAAAAAATGATGCTGCCACAGTTAGAGATTCAGAAGGAGAATGTTGCCAAAATATTATTTTTGTGAAGAATGGATTTAGTAGAGGAGTTGAGTTTCAGCGAAGTCAACATGCAATCAACAAAGGTACTGTTATTGCCACATAACAAAGCAGCCTGCCCAAAATTCGGAGGAGAGCTTGTTAACGAGAAGAAACACAAATCCTGAAGTGATTGAAAGCTGAAACAAATGCTCTACCACCTAGAGCATTTTAACAAAACCAAATTAAATGGTTTCAGAATCTCTTGAAGAAAACAAAAAACAAAAAAAATGATGCTGGCATAGTGAGAGATTCAGAAGTAGAGTATTGCCAAACCAAAATAGCCTGTTTAAATTTCTGAGGAAAGCGTCAAAACGGGAAGGAAAAAGCACAACATCTGGAATTGAAAATGAACTGGATACTCTGCTAACTTATTTATTTTGTAAAATCAAACTAATAGCCATTACTAAAATTAAAAAAAAACAAGGATAGTAATGATGGGCACTCCCTACCTAGATTCTGACAAGAGCTTGGAAATGGGAAGGAGGCAGAAGATCTGGACTGAAAATTTAAATGCCTGCTTTGCTACCAAATTAAATCGAGTTAATATTTTCAACCATTTTAATTATAAACACAAACCTAAAGATAACGCTGCAATAGTAGAGGGTTCAGAAAAGAAAATATTGCCACAAAGTAAATTTAAAAGTAAATTACAACCTATAAATAGTGAGGCCAGCTTCGGAATGGGAAAAAAGAGGCAGGTGATCTGAAACTAAAGCTGGAACAAATGTGCTGCTAACTAAATCAAATTAAATGATTTCAACGATTTGGCAAACAAAGCTCGGTTAAAATGGAATAATTTCACCGAAAGGGATGCAGAGCGAGGATGCTGCCACATAGAAAAATAACCCTACCTAAAGATATGACAAAAGCTCGGATTGAGTAGAAAAATTCATAAGATCTGCAACTGAAACGGAAATGGGTACTCCTCCGTATTATATTTCCCGCAAATGCAATTGAATGGTAATTTCAACTAGAATGGCTACTCCTACTCAGTAGTGTGTTTTTGTTAATCAAAACAAGAGGCAATGAAAACTTAAATGGGTAGTCTGCTTATCGCTTCCTTTTTGCAAATCCGATTAAATGGTAACAAAAACTGAAACGGGTATGCTACCCCCAAAAAAAATGGTAGGTTTCATGCCCAAACAGAAAAACCTGCATACCTTGATAATATGAGCTGAACGGTCTATGAATGCAGCGATTACTGAAAATCACACAGATATGTAGAAGCGTGAAGATGGTGGGATCTGGTGCTCCATAAATTGAGAAAAAAAATGGGAATTTAGAGCTGGAACACCTGCATATTTTAATTAGTGCGATTATGATTTTGCAGGGGCCAGCATAAGCATTAAACAAGGGGATCCCAAGCCAACTCAGATGATCCTACGGGCATCCTAAGTCTCTCCTGCGGGAAAAATAAATAAAGATTGAGCAAAATTCAAACTGTGGCGCCAAAATAAAATCAACTTGAAATGATCGGATTTTTCTTTTAATATTTCTTAAGTTTTGTACACTAGCATATTTATATTTAAAAAAATCTAAGTAAAGGGCGAGATATCATTTTTCAGGTGTTTTATTTTTAATAAAAAATTATTAAAATGAAATGGTAACTTCTAAAATCATATTTGTGATTTTTTTTCATAATTTTTTTTATAAAAATAAAATATTATTTTTATTTTTAAATTATTTTTATTCAAATATATGTTGATCGTATTTTTGTGTTTGTTTTTTTATGTGTGTTCTTTTATAATTTTTGTTAACATATTCAAGTCATACTTCTTGATGCTATTAAATTAGTATAGATATCTTAAATACACCTATCTAAAAAATGTCAAGATATCAATTTCAACTATTTTATTTACTTAAAGTTATTTTCTAATACTTTGAAACTATTTTATTTACTAGATATACTCTACATAAATTTTATGTGCAACTTATTTTAGGAGTATTATGTTTATTATTAAATTTAATATTTTTACATGTAAATAGTTGTCAAATTTAAGATAAAAGGTAGAAGTTTTTGTTAGCACACTCACACCATTACACTTCACCCCTTACCATTGTAGAATGTCTCTTGAGGGTAAAAGTTTAAGAAAAAATATAAGATTTTTTGTTGACGCGTTCACACCATTACACTCCAGCTCTTGTTACTATTGTAGAATGTCTATCAACATTAACTAGTATAGATATCTTAAATACATATATTTAAAATTGTCGAGGTTTATTTTATTTACTACATACATTATATTCTTTTAGACATAAATTTTATGTTATACTTATTTTGGAAATATTATGTTTGCTATTAAATATTAATTTTTTAACATGTAAATAGCTAAAATTTAAGGTATGAGGTAAGATTTTTTGTTAACACACTCATGCCATTACACTCCATCCTTTGTTACCATTGCAGATGCCTCTCAACACTAATCAAGAAAGTGATAGTCAAATGTCTTAATGGAGTTTAGTTTAAGATATATCAATACCATTTTTTGTCCCTTAAGAAATATTGATGTTTCTAAGGTCATGTAAATGACACATGTATGTGCATATAATTAGTATATAAATCAAAACATTTTGTTCAATAATACCTAACAAATATATGTATTAATAATATAGATTGTCTTATGGGAGTGAATGTTATTGAATAAGAAATAGTTAAGGATGAAGAAAACTACATATAATAATATAGAATTATTTAAAGGGGTTTAAATCATAGGTCAAGCATAGTACACAAGTCAATGCATGCACTCTAAGCTTTTTGAAATGAATTTGTACCATATGTGTTTGGAAATCTAAGCCCTTAGTGAAAACAAAAGGCAAAGCATGAACTTAAAAGAAACAAATACATTAATGAGAAATAAAATTGATTTTAAGGAATTTATGGAGAGCTAACTTAGTTGAGTAAAAAATAGATCTATAAAAAGGGAAGACATGGAGAAAATGCCCAGCAATGGAACACTAACACTAATTCTAGGAGCTTGTTGTTACATTTTGGAGAGTAGAGGGTGATGGACAAGGTGATAGATAGAAGAGAAAGGACTTTGTGAGGTTTGATTATTCACTCCATTATGGTGTGGCTAGGAGTGGCATGCTATTGAAGTTGCTAAAGCTATTCTCCATGGCAAAATTTGATATCGATTAGCAATTTGTTGGTTCTTTTGCACCAATTGTGGTTGATTGATTCTCTCAAATACTATCATTATCATTGTATTAGTGGCCTTCTCCACCTCATTAATCCTATAATTATTAGTAGCTATAGGGTATATTTTGAACATTATCCCAAGTTTTTAAAAGACTCATGGGGAAAACAACTCATAATAAGTGTTGAGGCATTATATGACCTAAGGAAAATAGATTTTGCACAAACCTAACAATACCAATAAAATGTTGGATTTCAAAAGTACGACAATATTTTAGCATGTTGATTGAATTAATAAGAGACATGCAATAAGTGGATGATAATGAAGTTCTTTATAGGATAAAGGAAGGAAGAGTGATGCATCGTACAAGTAATTGTTGAGTGGCATTATCTACATAAAAGTTCACCCTACACATCTAACAATGGTTAGAGTTTTGTAAGGTGTACTTATCCTTTCTTCCTCTACTTCAACACAAGTTAATTTTTTTGTTAAAACTTATTCAAGAAAAAATAATAATACATTAGTATACATGTATAATGGAAAATAATTACTTTGAGGTTTTGGGGTTTAATGGTAATCCATATGGTGTTAGTTATGAGTCTATGAAAATTTTATAATTAATAAATGAATTTTACATCTAAAGAATGGTCATAATAACTAATTCATTGAGAATAAAAAGAAATAGGCCATAATAACAATATTACTAAAAACTAAAGATATTGAACTCACATAATAAGGATTGTATACCCATAATTGACACCTGTGCTATAATAAAACCCATTTCCATGAAACTTTTGAGGTGTGTTCTAACCACATTATGTTAATTACATTATTTTTATTTAAGAGGAATGATGTTATCTATTGTGACACGAATGGACTTTAGAGAGCTTGTCTTGTTGTTCCTATATGGATGTGTAAAATCCCCATCTTGGGCACAACATTTTTTTTATTTTTTATTTTTTTGCATAAACAATGCACAACTACCGACTTAACAAACCAAATATATTCCATGTAAAATAGAAGTGTTAATTTCAATAACTTTGCATTCAACATGGTGGCAACAAAAATCAACATCGCTACTTATATGCTTACACTCAAAAGTATTAAGCTCAGACAACTAGGGTCATTCCTAAACCCAAACCTATTCCTCGAGGGTTCATAGTGACCCTGGCTATGTATCCCCTTGTGGGAATCATAGGCTTCATAGTTTTCCCAACAATGTCAGAGGGAGTTCAATAGATCTCCTCTTGCATGAGATCTTTGATCTCACTTTTAACCCGTGACTATTAATTAAGTACATGTAAGCTATCAACTTATCCAATATAATATAATGTTAATAACTTTGATAATAACTTGTCATCAAGTGTTGGGTCCATACCAATCATTACCAAATGTTAGTGTACAAACATTCACAATATTCTCAAGAGGTCATTCATACCATAATCACAAATATTATACATGATGGCTATCACGAGCATACCTCCATATACACAAGTTGATTAGCTCATGCACATCACAAGTACAACAGTGTCTGGATTATACACAAATCACATGTACAATGGTGATTAGCTCATATGTACATCATAAGTACAACAGTGATTGTTTCATACGCATATCACATTTACATTAGTGACGGGCTTTGACATATATCACAAATACACAGTGACAAGCTCTAACATACATCACATATACATAGTGATGAGCTTCACCATACATCACAAATACATAATAATGAGCTTCAGTATATATCACAAATACATAGCAACGAGCTCCAACATACATCACATACATAGTGGCAAGCTCCAACGTACATCATATACATAATGGTTGACTAACACATCACTATGGATGACTAACACATGTCCATAATGCATCCTAGATGGAAAGAATATCGATGCATTGCACGCTACACTGCAGGTCCTATCTTTTCCACCGATCTTCTGCACCATTGGACAAATGGGAAGAGGATCCAGTGCATCCCATACTACACCATGGGTTCGTCCTCAACCCCACAAGGCTAGGTATACAGTTTGAACACTAGGAAGGGGATTCAGTGCATCCCATACTACACCGCGACTCCTTCCACCATCCCAAGGGTGTCCCCAAATAGTGAACCTACCAAACTTGGTGGATTCTGACTTCAATCGCCTTTAGGCCACCAACAACAAGTTTGTCCACCCATAAAGAAGTAGCTCTTGACATATACCACCTTGTGACCTTAGTGGCATCGTTAGCTATCTTCTTCAAAATACCAAGTAACACTTGGCATCAGTCACTTTCATGCTTACCAGTGACAGCCAATGAACCCTCTCAGTACATAATTAGCCCCAGATTATTGTTACCTGCATGAATGGGTCCATACCCATGCAACTGCTACGACTGTATCATAACCAGGATAGCCTGCTACCTTCACCTTCATGAACCAGGTGAATGTTGACTAATCCCTAGCAGTAGCCCAAACATCAGTCATTGGCATGGTCCAACGACTGCATGTCATTGCTCAAATATCTCAGAGGTTCACTCTTGGGCAGGTCATACATAACATGAATCACAATCGCAGTCAAAAAATACATGGTCCTATACATAGAGACCTCTACATATGGAGTTGAATTACATAGACACATAAGAGATACATGGAACCAACGTGAGATTGACTTTACCTAACACATACATATAATCAAATACCCAATATAAAGTAGTTAAATCCCTTACTTCATTTTGTTTAATAAAAGCCTATTATGTATTAAATATAAGTTATTAAATTCCCTTAACTTGATCATACCCATGTTCGATACCCATTTCAGCCTCAAACTAAAGCTTATAGAGGAGGAAAAGTCAAACAATTAGGAACAACCCCAACCCTTGGAGTTTCCCCCATAAACCCTCCCCTTATGGACTTGAGGTCACAAGGACATCCTTCGCCCAAGGATCGCCTACATACCCGCTTCTAAACGGATCAAAGTTGTAAGGAAAGCCTACAGATGTGGAACAAACTTTCCTAATGTCAAAACTCAAAGAAGAATGCAAATATGTCTTTAAATTTTACAATTAGAGTTCATTAAGATTCACATGAAAGGAATAACAAAATAGAGAAATAAACTCAAACACGATTGACACCAGATTTACGTGGGAAAACCCTTACAAGAGAAAAACCCACCACACCAAAGAAAATCACTTGTATTACAATAATTGAATTACATACAAGTTACAAACTCTCCTTTCAGATGCCAATATTACAATAGCAACATTTCCCAAATCAACCTCGTACAAAATAAATTATGATCAATCTACGTTATGTCTCACTGTTACAATGCATATACAATATACAATGAAAAACATTAACAAATCATTTGATCATCCAACCATTGAACTATTGAACCATCTAACCTCTTCATAGTTATAGTGTGTTATAATGTATATCAACAACCATGAACTACTCATCCTTTGTACAATTGATTCAGTTCAACTTCCTCTGTTGAGAAACTGTCAAACTTCCTAGTCATTTGAACGGCCACCTTCCAAGTCAGCAACATCCTCCACTTAACGACTTATAACTTAGCATTCAACCAAGTTCATGTTGTTCACCTTACACTGCGCTACCACTACACAATCTACAGGCTCCTGCAGGGTGGCGGTATACCATGCTACCTCTAGACAGGTCGAGGGCTCCCGAGGTATGGTAGTAATCGCACTACCGCTAGTCAGTCACAAAGCTCTCGTGGTATGGCGGTACACCGCACTACCGTCAGGAAAACAAAATTCTTCTGCGATATGGTGGTATCACCGCACTACCACACCTTAGTGAGAAGACACTCGTGGTATGGCAGTATCCACTGCAGTACCGATCAACAGTTGAGAGGTTCCCGCGGTATGGCAGTGACCGCATTACCACTCCTCTCTCACAAACACCTAGCGGTATAGAGGAACAAGCATGGACTTAGAACTTATGAATTCTTTGTTGCTTGGTGACAATACCACTATTTCTACCAGTAAGTTTGAGACATATATTCTCAGCAATCTCCCACTTGACAAAGAACTCACTGAACCCTTTTCAATACATGAAGTCACTAAATATTCTGGACCCCAAGGCCCATCGAGTTTGCACACCATCTAAACTTATTTGTGCTCACTAGATTTGTCAATGCATCAGCAACATTCTTCAAAGTGTCCAACTTTTCTAAACAAACCTTTCCATCCTCCACCATATCTTGTACAAAGTGATATTGCACATCAATATGTGTCATCTTGGCATGGAAAGTTGGATTTTTTTCCAGACAAATGGCACTTTGACTGTCATAGCAAATAATAATCTTCCCTGCATCAAAACCAATATCAGAACATAATCTCCTAAGCCAAATGGCTTCCTTACAAGCGTGAGTTACTGCCATGTACTCATCCTCAATAGTAGATAAAGCAACTACAGCCCGTCGCTTGCTCATCCAGCTAACTGCACCACCATTCATCATGAAACTATATCCACTGGTGGATCTTCTGTTGTCAATGTCCCCTGCCCAATCATAATCGTCATACCCACAAATGCTAAGAGTCCTTTGTGATTCAACTGAATTACCATGGTAACACAAAGCATATTTTGAAGTGCCCTTCAGATATCTAAACACTCTTTTCACAACATCCTAATGTGTCCTTCCTAGATTAGCCATAAACCGACTAAGTACTCCCACTGCTTGGGAAATGTCTGGCCTAGTACAAACCATTGCATACATTAAACTGCCAACTTCACTTGCATAAGGCACTCTGGTCATGTCCTCCGTCTCAATAGGATATTTTGGACAATCTTCAATAGATAGCTTTGTTCCCTGCAAAATTGGAACAACTAGTTGTTTGCAATCAGTCATACAAAATCTCTCCATAACAGTGTTACTATACTTATTCTGGCTAAGCCAAATCTTTCTGCTCTTTCTGTCCCTAGTTATTTCCATTCCCAGAATATACCTAGATGCACCAAGATCTTTCATTTCGAACTTTGCAGACAACTAAGATTTTAGATCTCAAATCATAAACTTACTATTCCCTATGAACAACATATCATCAACATAGAGTGTAATAATAAGAACCCGATCATTTTAGTCTTGAAGTACACACAATGTTGTCTTCACATCCATCTGCTCAATCTCCAAATCATATGATGTTACAAGTCACAAAAGAAATCCGATAGATGTCAGCTTTGCTACTGGAGAAAAGATTTCCCCATAATCAATTCTCTCTACCTAGGAATAACCCTTTGCAACCAACCTCACTTTGTACTTTTCAATACTACCATCCAGACCAATTTTTTTTAAAAAACCCATTTGTAGCCCACAGGATTTCTACCTTCAGGCAATGGAACCAGATCCCAAGTATCATTCTTCTCTAATGATGCCTTTTCTTCATTCATGGCTTCCAACCAGGAATTTGAATCAGACATTTCAACTACCTCTTTTACAGTCCTAGGATCATCAGTATTAGTAATCAAATCATAGGCACAACTAGAATCCAACATAGAGAATCCATACCTATCAGGTTGCTTCTTCTCACGTGTAGACCTCCTCACAGGCTGAGGTTGAGGTTGTGATTCTTCTTCAGAACTTTCAAAGTTGCTCGAACTCTCCTCAGTTTTAGGTACACTATCAATGTGTTGTTCCTCTTTTTTAGGAGTTAGAGGTATTTCAACATCATTTTCCACTTTATTTTCTTTCATCCCTGACTGTAGATCCACTGAAGAAGGTTTCAGCTCTCGAAAGATTACGCTTCTATTGTATACAACCTTTTCAATCACAGGATTCCAAAACTTGTATCATTTCACACCAATGTCGTAAATGTAGACACCTAAATTTGGACACTTACATTGGTCTAAATTTATCCCTCTTCGCCTAAACATCCTCTTATTTGCGTTAATTAAGTAATATCATTACTATCTAATTAATCCCCTTAATTCTTCCAAATCCCTAAGGTATTTAGTTAATAATTAAATACCTTATCTCTTCAATCCTCCTTACATCAAATGAATTAAATAAACATGACATTTATTTAACTCCTCACATGTCACATCACTTTCACTTAACCCTAACCCACCTCCTAATCTCTTCATTAGGGATGTGCACATGTTTAATCCTTAATTAGGATGTGTCACATCCTCCAACTTTTGCAAGTTGGCCTCTAATCCTCATTAGCCCCTAATCATCTTATAATCACTAATCAACTAATCCAATTAGCATCTTGGTCAACCCTCCCCATCCCCAAGGAATTTTTAATTCCTTTTTATTCATCCAAGACTCCTCTCTTCCCCATGTGAATTTTTTAATTCACATTTATTCCTCCAAGGAATCTTCTCTTCCCCATGCAAGTTCTAAAACCCTTTGACTTGTCACATCACTCACATGTGTCAAAGTCTTCTAGAATCTTTGACTGGTCACATCAGTCACATGTGGGAAAGTACTTACCCTATCTTATCCAAGGTACTTCTCACCTCTCTTTTTGAACCTTATTTTATCCACAAGATATCCCCAATCATTGTGAATTTAAAATTCACTTTTTATTCTCCCTAAGCTTTCCTCTTTCCCATGTGATCATTGAGAGGTCACATCAGTCACATGTCAAGGTACTTACAAGTACCTTCCCATCACATGTCATCTTCCACCTCATGTGTCCTTATCCATCTTTCCCATGGTGGCAAGATCTTAGCTGTCTATTTCCCTAGGGCTTCTTCCCATAAAATAAAATATTTCCTTTCATTCTCATTCATTATGCATTATTCACACACTTGCAACAACACATTCTCATTCAACAAGATTTTCAACAACTTCATCTCATCTCAAGCTCAACCTTCATCCACCATTGTTGCTCACATTCAAGCTTCATCCTTTGCACTTGCATCCATCCATTCAACTACCCACTTATCTCATTTCAATCTACATTTCATCAAGATCATTTTAAATCCACTTTTAGCATCTTGCCATCAAAGGGAGCACACAAAAAATTGACCATCAAGGGACAACCAAAGGATCAATCTAAGGCAAGGTATAATCAGCTTACTTGTTATCTTTATTTTGTTTTGTATTCAACTAGGCTAATCATGAGGTGTTAGTGTTCTTTTCCTTTCTTTTGCATCTTGTTTTGCATCACTTTGAGTAGGGTAAGATCATTGGTTCATAGTAACCAATGAAGATATACTCAATGGATTTGTTCTCCAATTTAGATCTCTTCACATCTAGCACATAAACATATGCTTCACAACCAAAGAAACGAACATGTCTTAGAGAGGGCTTCTTACCAGACCAAACTTCCATAGGCGTTTTATCAATAAGTGTCAAAGAAGGAGATCGATTTACCAAGTAACATTTGTAGCCACAACCTCAACCCAAAACTTCTGCTCCAAACCAACATTGCTCAACATACTTATATCCTTCTCCATCAATGTCATGTTCAACCTTTCAGCAACTCCATTTTGTTGCAGAGTGTAAGGTGTTATTTTATGCCTCTTAATTCCATGGTCTTTGCAATACCTTTCAAATTCTATAGAACAAAATTCACCACCGTTATCTATCCTCAAGCATTTGATTTTCTTACCAGTCCAATTTTCAACCAAGTTCTTGAACTCTTTAAACAGACTGAACACTTTTGATTTAATTTTAGAAAATATACAAATGCCCTTCTCAAATAATCATCAATGAATGATACATAATATTTTGAATTCGACAACGAAGGAACATTTACTAGACCAAAAACATTAGAGTGAATATAATCTAGAACACCAGAAGATTTATGAGGACTAGAGTAAAAAGAAACACGATGATGTTTTCCATATATACAATGTTCACAAAATTCAAATTCCAAATTACAATCATCAAGCCCATCAACTAGGTTTTTATTTTTCAAGGCTTTTAAGTCTTTTTCACTAATATGACCACGCCTTTGATGCCAGAGCATAGTATTCTTTGCAAGAAGTTTAACTTCCAAAGAATTAGCCCCTGTTGGGACTTCAATCTCCTTTTTTGCACGAACAACCTTCTATGACTTTGCAGAGACACTGTTACATTGAACAAGTGCACCCAGCTTGTATAGAGTACCAATTCGAGTACCCCTAGCCAGCACCGAGCCTCTAGTCATTTTGCATCCATTGCTAGAGAATGAGACTTGCACTCCAACATAATTTAGCTTACTTACAGAAAGTAAATTTTGAGCCATACCTGGTATACACATTACACCATCAATTCCTTTAATTCTTCCATCAAGAAACTGAATTCTGACTCTTATACGACCAACTATTTCTAGAGATGAATCGCTTGCCAAGTACACATTTCCACCATTGTATTTTTCATACTTTGTAAACCAGTCTTTATGAGATGTCATATGGAAAGATGCTCCAAAGTCTATTAGCCAGACATCATCTGATGCCCAAGTTGCTAAGGTTGCAATGAAGGCATCTGCATCACTCTAAGAAGAATCATTGTCGAAAAAGTTCTTCTTCTTTTTCTCCTCTTTGCAATCCTTTCGGACATGACCAGGCTGCCCATAGTTCTAGCACTTCACCTTGGACTTCTTGCCAAGATATTTTTATCTCCCTTTTGATTTCAATTTGAACTTCTTGCTAGGAGATTTTGATCTCCCTTCTGATTTCAATTTGGACTTTTTATCCTTCTTCTTGCCTTTTTCTTTTGATCTGCCTTGAACAACAAGAGCCTCCTTCGCCATCTTAGAAGATTTCCTTCTCATTTCTTTTGAAAGCAAAGAAGCAAACGCATCTTCCATCTTGAAAGTGGTTGTCGTGCTCCCAATCGCCATCACTAAATGATCCCAAGAATCTAGCAAAGAACATAACAATAGCATACAACGATCTTTATCATCAATTTTCACACTCACAAATGTTAATTGAGCAATCAACATGTTAAACATATTCAGATGATTAGCAACATATGCCCCTTCCTCCATTTTCAAAGAGTACAACTTCTTCCTTAAGAACAACTTATTCATCAAGGACTTACCTTGATAAATATCTCCAAGCTTCTTCCACAAAGAAGATGCAGTCTTCTCTTCATGAATGTTAAGGAGAACAGAGTCTCCCAAACAGAGTCTTATCAACCCTTTTGCTTTTATGTTTGCGAGGTCCCAATCTTCTTGCTTCATGCCAGAAGTTTTTGTTTCAGACACAACAAGCCAAAGATCTCGATCCACCAACAGGTCTTCCATTTTGAGTTTCCACAACTCAAAATTGCTGCCATTGAATTTCTCAATTTCAATATTTCCTAATGTGCTTGTCATCTTAATCTGCAATATAGATTACCAGACTTCTACAAGACTCCCATTGAATAGAATTGACACAAAAAACCCAACCTACCCACAAGGATAACACAACTGGTCAGGTCTGATACCACTTGTAAGGAAACCCTACGGATGCAGAACAAGCTTTCATAATGTCAAAACTCAAAGAAGAATGCAAATATGTCTTTAAATTTTACAATTACAGTTCATTAAGATTCACATGAAAAGAATAACAGAACAAAGAAATAAACTCAAACACGATTGACACCAGATTTACGTGGGAAAACCCTTACAGGAGAAAAACCCACCACACCAAAGAAAATCACTTGTATTACAGTAATTGAATTACATACAAGTTATAGACTCTCATTTCAGATGCCAATATTACAGCAGCAACATTTCCTTGATCAACCTCGTACAAAATAAATTATGATCAATCTACGTTATGTCTCACTATTACAATGCATATACAACATACAATGAAAAACATTAACAGATCATTCAATCATCCAATCATCAAACTATCAAATTGTTGAACCATCTAACCTCTTCACAGTTACAGTACGTTACAATGTATAGATCAACAACCATGAACTACTCATTCTCTATACAATCGATTCAGTTCAACTTCCTTTATTGAGAAACTGTCAAACTTCTGAGTCATTCAAACGACCACCTTCCAAGTCAGCAATGTCCTCCACTTAGCGGCTTACAACTCAGCAGTCAACCAAGTCTACGACGTTCACCTTACACTACACTACTGCTATGCAATCCACAAGGCACCTGCAGGGTGGCTATATACCGTGCTACTTCCAGACAGGTCGAGGGCTCCCAAGGTATGGTAGTAACCGCACTACTGCTAGTCAGTCACAAAGCTCTCATGGTATTGTGGTACACCACACTACCGTTAGGCAGACAAAAGGCTTCCGCGGTATGGTGGTATCATCACACTACCGCGCCTCAATGAGAAGACACCTGCGATATGGCAATATCCACCGCACTACCATTCAACAATTGAGAGGTTCTTGCGGTATGGTGGTAACCGTGCTACCTCTCCTCTCTCACAAACACCTGATGGTATAGAGGAACTTGAGTATGGACTTAGAACTTATGAATTATTTGCTGCTTGGTGACAGTACTAGGGTTTCTACCAATGAGTTTGAGACACATATTCTCAACAAAAGCCACACATAGTTCTCCTTACATGGTCTCTCAAGGATACCTATGCACCAATTCCTAATTTAGCGAACTTATATTATGAAACTTCCATCCATGTAAGACAAGGTCTCAAATTGAATCTCACCTTAGTTATTATTCATTATGCAACAACCATGCAAAGCCCCCAAAAGTCTAATTGGGTTAACAACTACCATGAGCTTGAATGGTAAATTACCTTTACAAAAACTTTAGTAGATAGGGTTCTCTAGCCCACCCACCTAGACACGAAATCACCACCCACAAGGAAATTGATGTTAAGTTACTTTACCATGATTAGATATTTCTTTAAGGATTTATTCATGTTAATCTCTAAGTCTAAGGATGAAACCTAGGAGTATTCCATCTTGGAATATCAATTATAAAATAAATGAATTGCAACCTCTCATACTATTTTAATTGCTTAGCGATTCTATATTTGTTTTCAATTATAATATTCAATCTTTGGTAATTCATTTGTCTCTTATAGAGTAACAAGATGTTACTAGAATTAATCAAAATGAACCATTATGATTATCCTTGCCACTTTATTGACAATAATTACAAACCTTCTCTAAACATAATCAACATTTGATTCATACCAGAGACAAATGGGCAATACAATATCCTTAAGATCATCATATGAATATGTAAACTCAATAATATTAATAATTTCTGATAGGATGGGGTTGGATGAGGCACTCATTGCCCCATGCTCTGAGTCCTTGCTCCTAAGAACTCCTAGGTGTCTCTTCCACCTTGTCCTAGTGGTCCTGCCATAGGTCTAAGTACCACTGCTCCTATTGACCAACCCCACTATCAACATGTTGTCCTTCTACCAAGCCAACCTTGGTGCTTCGCCATATACTCTCCATTGGCCCTTACTCTTCTTTAAAGGCCAAATTTCCTCAACCTTCTGCTAGATTCTTGCAGAGGTGTGAAGGTATTGTAAAAGCTTCAAAATAGCCTATCTAGGGTCCTTATGCAATCACAAGTTTCCCATTTCCCATCGCTTTCCCAAAATCCCTTCCTAGGTTTTGAAAAGGCTACAAGCCTAGAGCCCCAATTAGTTCTCTGAACAGAGATAAATTGCTATTTTCTCCTAAACCCACCAAAAGATCCAGATTATTTGCTTAGGGATTGTGTTTCTCATGCCCACACCCCAAAGATTTTTAGGGTTTCAAGCCTGCACATCCCATACACTGTCCACACACAAAAATGGTCAAAACCTAGGGTTTTTAAACTTTTCAATATTGTTTTCAGACTGTTAAAAACTTCTCACTCCAAATGAATTGGTGGAGCCTCCCCCTGATCACCATGCATTTATAAGACCTTCCAAAAAAATTTCCAAAAAGAATTTCTCCAAGATCTCAATTCCCCTGCAAGTTATGAGTCTTTTTCTTCAGGTTTACCCTAGCCAGACCCTGCCTGGCTCGCCTAGGGAAAAGCTTTGCTAGCATCTCCTGCACTCCCACAAACCCTACAAACTACCATATTTACACTAAGGGATCCTAGACACTATTCCCAAAGGTCCGTACAATCTGTACAGTGGGAGAGTGCTCTAGGACTCCATTCTCTCAAAACTGCCTGATATAGGCCAGAAAAAGACAGTAATCAAACTGTGTACAAATAAAAGATGGAAACAACCTACAAAATCAAAGGGATAGCACACTAAGCTTGAAAAATTCTCATACTACATTCTACAAACACAATAACAATAAATTTTATTCCATTAAAGCTCAATATGATAACAAAACTCAGAAAACTGTCTTTTTGAACGTTGTTTCCTTCAACTTCTCAAATGTCACTTCAACAATAATACCTCCAACCCTATTCCATGGTCGAGGAATGCCTTAAATAGGCCTTCAAAACAATTGAGCTGCTTGGGTCGAGCCTTTGGATGACCTAATGGTAAGTGTTATAAAACACATTGTGTTTTCCAACCCTTTGCCAACTTTTGACAACTTAGCAAGATGATGTTGTAAACCTATTTAACACTTGTCAAATTCTTTCCAATAGATCAAAAAAATCCCTAAGCACCCAACACAATGGTCAACATGACCTTATGAAAAACAAAACCAAAATTAATCCTCTAGGTTTCTTCTTTACCTTAGAAATTGCCAGTTGTTCCTTAGGTGCTCTTGCACCAATGTCCTTAACCCTCAAATTTCATTTTCCTTCCAATACAATCCCACATTCTTAAAATAGTTTAGTTTATGGACTAGGTAATATTGGCACTTTTTCAGTTATAGCTAAATACTTCTTATAATTGCATATACTAATGTGCTATGATATCAACCATATTATAATATCGTCTCGATATATTTACTAAATATCGTACTCAAGTTAAAAACTCATCCGCTAACCTCAAACTTATTAAACAAACTTCATATCATATATCCTTGAAATAAATCATAGTTTCATTCTATTTAATCATAAAATAATTTGGTACAAGTATAATTTTAGTTTCATTGATGAAGTCCTTATCACCTACATTATTAAGTGATTGTATGTCAAATCTTGTATCAGGTCTATTATATATTTTTGGATAATATTATAAGGTGTTATTATCACTTGATATTTAACCTAGACTTTCTTTCCATCTAGATTCACTTGGAGTCTCAATATAGTGGTTTAGTGAACTCAGGGGTGAGATTGTATTTGGTCTCCCACCATTGTCTACTCAAAATTCCACGCTTGGTTATTCAAATAATCCTCCCTTGGCTATAAAAAATTACTTGTTTAAGAATCCCTAATAATACCAACCTTCACAAACCAAGTATTCTAGCATTTGAGATCTTGGGCACCCTACAAGATATTAGTTACTCGTAGATCTTGGTTTTCCCAACACTTATAAGGAAAGGTTTTTATTTTATTTAATATCATTTTATATTGTGGCCTATATGTATACGAGCAATGTTACCAAAATTCACATCATTCTTACACTTAGTATTATGAAATTACATCATAATTAAGAATAAGAAGATATACTATTAATTTATTGATTATTTACTTTCGATCATAATATGAATCACCTTGAGTTAATAATTTTTAACTACAACAATGGATAAAAATTACCAACTTCTTTGACTATTAAAGGGTACCATATTATTTGAAGTTCAATAATAATCGTAGTCATTCTCTAAGAATAGAATATCAATTGAAGTCCTTCATTGTTAATAACAAACATATCCCACATAGATGTTATAATATATCCTTTAATAATATATTAACAACTTTTTCCTATGTTTACAAAACATAACAAATAGAAATTTGATTGATGACTACCCAATAATCCTTTTAGCTCTTTCACCCCCAGATTTTACAATTCACAAGTTTATTTGACATGTCGTTTATTTCCAAAGAATGATGTTAAGTGAGAAATACTAAGGAAGTAGTATTAAGAAAATACTAATCATACGAAGAAAGAAATAACTCATCTATAAATGATGTATGGTTGCCCCTGCTTGTATGTTGGGGAATCTGAGCTCTCATTTCTCCTCTTCACATTGGCTTCCTTGTTAGGAAAAGGTGTGTTGTACACCTTGCATAATGTATTTAATGTAATTATTCTTGGGGCCACCTTATGTTGTATGTAACATTGGGACTTAAGTTAAAGTTGTAAAAATGTAATTATTTAATATTGGGGAAAATAATTAAATAAATTACCCAAATATTAAATGAGGGGGCATGGTTTTGTAATTTCATGGTTTTAGTCACATGGTTTTGTGTAATACCACTTGGTGGTTTTGTGGGAGCTTGTTTCTATAAAAGCAACCACAAGGGTAGTTGTTTAGGATGGTAAGTTTGCATGTAAGCTCTTGTTAGCATTTGTGAGGGTTTGAAGCATGACATGGGATGTGTGTTTACATGCTTGTTTACATGGATTGCTTGGAGAGGGTTTGATGCTTCAATGGTGTTCATGGAGACTTTGAAGACGTATTGTAATTTTTATTGCTGAATAATACATGAGAGATGGATGCTTTTGGAGGCTGGGTTTTTCCATCTTAAGGGTTTTTCTAAGGTATATCTTGTGTCATATTTTCATGGGTATGTTGTCTATTCTCTTGCATGTGGATTCTGAATACTTAGTTGCATAGATTTCTCTTTTGGGTTATGTGGAAATTATCTTTAAATGGTTGCAGGTTTCCAACAATTGGTATCAGAGGCATTGTTGTGGTTGGATAACCCTTGGTTGAGAAAAATCTTGTTTAAGTTTGAATCTATGCAATGCATGAGAGAATGAAAGACATGGAAAGATATGAGAGTTTTGCAGGTGTTTTATTGTAGATATGAGGGTTTTGGGTTTGCTGTTATGATGGATTGTTTGTAGATTTGGGGTGTGCAATTTTTTTGGCAAAATAAGGTTTCTTGGTTGTGCATTCAAATGAGGGTTTTGTGAGAGAAAAATTATAGATGACCTCCTAGGACAAAATGGACCTCATAGTTGGATTCAAGTTGGCCAAGAGACAAATTTTGATATATAATTTTCCCTATTTTGGTTACTGGAAAAAAATGCAATTTTTTTTTTGTAAAAGGCCCTATTTGCAAGCCATACAAATCTTCGAAAATTAAAAATTAATAAAAATCCAAAATGAAAAAAAATTCCCGTTGGCATGAAAAAATTGTTCTGCAAAATGAAAATAAAATAAAATAAAAATATTAATCAAAAAGGGGGGGCAGTAAAAAGTTTGTTTGATTTTTTTTTGAAAAATTATTAAAAAATTTGAAGGGGGGGGAGGGGATCAGCCCCCACCTTGGCTGCCATACCCACTGCAAGGCCGATGACACCT
This sequence comes from Sequoia sempervirens, assembly GCA_007258455.2. Classification (NCBI taxonomy): domain Eukaryota; kingdom Viridiplantae; phylum Streptophyta; class Pinopsida; order Cupressales; family Cupressaceae; genus Sequoia; species Sequoia sempervirens. The sequence continues at coordinate 48,103 of VDFB02174752.1, forward strand.
GCAAGCGGTATTGTCTGGTGGCTAGCCGCCAGCACTGTACTACAAGCAGGTACCACCGACAGACTTTGCCATGTGAGCCCAACCAAAACCCCTATGTGGGGATAAAAACAAAATTAAATTTTATTTTATTACTGTTGGTGATATTTGTTAAGGGGGCGGATGAATATGAAATTAAATTACAGTGAATAGAAATTTCGGGTCCGTCAGTATTAAATAGAAAGCCCACCGAAAATTTGTAATATCAAAAATTTAAATATATTTATAAAATTTTTAGATCCGCCACTAGTTGAGTGGCACCACCAAGCCAAATAATGTTTTTTGCCTTAGGAGCAAACTAGATTTTTTCTTTTGAGGGGCATCACTTTTGCCCACGTGCTTCGTTTTTCGACTTCTTAGACTCATTGGAAAGATGAATTAGTGCTCTACGCTGTGGTGACAGTGATTTTATGATATTTTATAGTTTTGACAGTGTTTTGCTAGCTAGACATTGGGTGTTCATTTTGAGCTTCGAGAGGTGATATCGGGTGCATACAGAGCTGTATTTTGGACTTCGAATAGCCAACAGAAAGCTTCTTTAGAGCACTACATAGTGGATCAAGTTTGGAGTTATTTTGGCATGGTTTATTTGTTGTTTTCTTTATCTGAGCTTTTTATGGGTTACTTTGACTATGGTGATATTATGAGTTTATGGATGATCGAATCTTAGAGATTTGATGTTGGATTCATTGTATGCTCAGTTATACATCTCAGATTATTCTCTCATTTGACATGGTTATCAGTATATGTTTGGATTTGTATCCTGCACTATTGTATCTACAAGTTGTGCAATGTTGTAGGCAGTTTATACTTACATGTTGCATTTATGACTTGGACATGGGTTATCTTTGCCCATTGATATTTCAGTGTTGATGCATGTTCAGTTATGGTGGCTTGGTTTAGTCACTTGGTTTGATGGTTTTGTTGTCATGTTGAGGAGGTGAGATGTTATTACTAGGTACAAACATGATATGAGACCTATGAAGTTGACTATGATTATGCAAATATGTGGACACGGTTGGGTTGAGTTGTTGGTACATTTGGTGGTGATCACAGTGTCATGGATGTTTCTTGTGCATTAGAGACTTTGGCATGTCATGATGGTTTATGCAGGTGCATTATTGGTGGTGTTGGATTTGATCCTGATTATGGTTGCGGCGGTGTATCTTCTTGGTATGAGGATCATAGTTTTACTTTGCCTCTTCTAGGAGCTCTTGTTACATTTGAGTTCTTTGATTGTGTGAGTCCACCTTTTGGTTGATCTTCATGAGGAGATTGTTATCATGATGTCATGGATAGCTTGATTACACTTTTCAGTGGGAACTTTTGACAATGATGGATTGGCGATGTTTGATATGTTTATGATGGTTTGGTGGCTGTAGGTATTCTCTTGGCTTGGAATTTTTGGTTGTACTTGTTATATTATTGACATTTCAGTTGTGTGTGTAGACTTGGATGATTTTCATGGAGAGGATGGTTGACACGATGCCATGTGTGACTCGGTATCACAATTCAGTGGGAGTTGTTGGCAGTGACATGGATGCATCGTTTGGTATGGTTATCTTCATGTGATTGGGGATATGGTTTATTGGTTTAGAGTGTTTTGCTATTATGTCATGGTTTACTCATGATACACATTTAGATTTTGGCATGGTCCTTGTTCTCTTGAGACCAAGATGTATATATGTTATGGTGCATGTGATCTCCTAGGAGGAGATGGTTAGATCATGGATGTCATGTTTATGTTCTTGATTCTTGATTGGAGCTTTAACAATGATCGAGTGTGGTTCTCTTGGTATTGGGTACATTGATCGTTTGCTTGATTACTTCATGATGGTGCTATGTTGAATTTGGAGTTTGGCATGGATTGGTTGGTTGCAAGTACTCATGGATACTTGGGGACATAGGTGAGGCTTGAGTTCTCTTGTGAAAAGAGACATGTGTTGAGATGGTTACTCTTGATGAGTTTTCAGCAGGAAGTCCAGGGAGCCTACACCTTGGTTGGACGTGAGTTCAACATGGACCTATGAGGAGAGTGTTCTTGGTCGAGTCTGGATGACTTGGATGTCTTGGAGGAGCATTCTCATTACCCCACTCTTGGTCAACTCGATGGTTTCACTTGAGAGGTATTTCCCATTGTTTCTTTCAAGTGCTTTATGTTTATGATTTATCTTCTCATGCATATGGATCTTGAGCTATGGATATATGGTTTTGGAGGGTTCATTTGAGGAGTGTTGGCATGTCTATCTCCTTATGCATTGTGATTACATTCATTGATGTTGAGATTAGGAGATTTTTTGGGCTTATTTCCTTCATTGGGAATGGATTTATTTTGATCTTCTCTAGTTATGAGAGGCTTCCATGCATGTTGATTACATGATACATATGTTATGTTTGATCTTGGTGCTTGAACGGTTGGGTGTTGTTATGGCTTTTCTTTTGGGGTGTTGTGGAGATCATACTTGACACAGTTGGCATTTAGAGGTGTATGTAGAAGGATTTTCTATAGCTATATGATGTGCAATGTTTCTCTCTTTGGTCTTGGTTATCTTCTTGGATGCTTGGTTTCACATTACATTGGTTTGAGGTTTGGTTGGAGCTAGTATGATCACTAGCTTTTGGTCATGTATTTTCACGTATGTTCTTAGGTGATGACATGGAGATTGCTTTATCTTTTTTTCTTTGTTAGGTGTGGAGAACTCGGGAGAGCTATGGAGACTTGTGATGAGAGTTGTTCTTACAGGTTATTGGTTTCCAGGTTTTGCATATCATTGTGGATGATTCCTTGGTACTACATAATGTAGTTTACACTTTCTATATGATGCTATTGGTAGACTTGGTATGCCTTGATCTTTTTCAGATTTTCATTACCCATTTAGTGGGAGCTCTTGGATGTGTATGCCATTCTTTGACAAGTTTTGCACATGGAGTTTAGGAATATTGTAGTTTATGGGTGTATATTTTTATGGCATAAGTTTACTATGTTTTGTATACCTTGGAGGTATGGATAGTTGGATGTGTTGGCACTTGTTGTGGGTGTTATTTTAGCTATGGGTTTGTGTATCTTGATAGCTACTAGTGCATATTGATACCTTTGGATTGAGTGTTTGTGTTTGGGATATCAGTTGATGCAAAACTTATGCTTCGTTGTGATAGATTGTATGGCTTCTCTTTGGATGGCTTCTTATCTTTGTGCATTGGCATGATGGTGGATGAGAGAATTCATGCTTGGGATGGTGGTCACTTTGAATCTTGTTGTAGGTATCTTGATGGAGCACATGGAGCACTTTGATTCCATGTTCATTTGATTCATGTATCAAGGTTACTTGTTCCCCTTATGCAATGTATACAACAAGTGGGAGAATGTTAGGAAAAGATGTGTTGTACACCTTGCACAATGTATTTAATGTAATTATTCTTGGCGCCACTTTATGTTGTATGTAACATTGGGACATAAGTTAAAGTTGTAAAAATGTTATTATTTAATATTGAGGAAAATAATTAAATAAATTACCCAATATTAAATGAGGGGACATGGTTTTGTAATTTCATTCAGTTTTAGTCACATGGTTTTGTGTAATACCACTTGGTGGTTTTGTGGGAGCTTGTTTCTATAAAAGCAACCATAAGGGTAGTTTTTTAAGATGGCAAGTTTGCATGTAAGCTCTTGTTAGCATTTGTGAGGGTTTGAAGCATGGTATGGGATGTGTGGTTACATGCTTGTTCACATGGATTGCTTAGAGAGGGCTTGATGCTTCAATGGTTTTCATGGAGACTCTGAAGATGTATTGTAATCTTTATTGCTGAATAATACATGAGAGATGGATGTTTTGGAGGCTTGGTTTTTACCTCTTAAGGGTTTTCCCAGGATATATATTGTGTCATATTTTCACGGGTACGTTGTCCATTCTCTTGAATGTGGATTCTAAATACTTAGTTGCATAGATTTCTCTTTTGGGTTATGTGGAAATTGTCTTTAAATGGCTGCAAGTTTCCAACATTCCTACCCCTCTTCTCACGTGTGCTTCCCTTCCCATGCCTTACTTTGTTCATACTTTCTCCTTGCCTTTTTCTCCTACACGTTTCTTTCTTTCGTGAATTTGATGGATGTTCTTAGCCTACTCAAGGATTTCCCCTAGTGCAAGAAAGGATAATACTGGGTAGGGTTGTGGAATGTGGCTTTTAACACCTGCCAGTTGCATCTCCTTAAAAGTTTCTAAAGCCATTTCAATGGATCCATTTTGTACATATCTTGCGATCTTTCCATTTCACGAGACCACATTTCCTTTATGGAATTCATCCCTAAGCCTGGACATGACTTCTCTCAGCTCCATATTTCTACATATATATCTTTTCTAGGACAGTAGCCATCACTTCCTCCTACGCCTTCCACTCACCCTTCCATGACTTCACCTCTTTCTCTCCCATAGAATGAAGCATAATAAGCCAATTTCTAAAGGGTCGTGGGTCTTCTTTATTTCCCTATGCATAATATATGGTCCTCGCCCCCTATAATTTTGGATGACCAAGAAGTGAAACCCCAAGCCATTGATTGCTCTAACAATTCCATAACATGCCCATGGCATTCTCTACCTTCGTTTTCTTTCAACCAACTTTTTCTTTCTACCAACAAGAGGGGTCGTGAGGGTTTTAAAAATCTGCTCTATGCCTCTTTTTCAAGTGACCTGCTATTTCCATATCAAGCCAAGGGTCACCATACCGTATTAATGGCACAAATTCCTCCTCACTCATTTGTGGCCAGTCCTTCTTAATGAAATTTAATAATTTCCCATGCTTATGCTACAACCTTGTCTCCCTCCTTCGAGTCCTTTCATACATTTTCATGTCGAGTCATTAATAAATTCCATGAATTTGGCTAAGTTTCTATTTTATTTTTATTTCCATTTGTATTGTTTCATTGACCAACAACTTCCATGTGATGGTCTTTTATGGGGATGTGATAGGATGGTGTGTGATCTACAAATATTACTTCATTTTCCCATCATGTTACATTTTCTTTGATAAACTATATACTATAACATACATCAAAATATTTCCTCTTTATGTTCATAGAATCCTTGATACCTTTTTTTCATAGAATTTCAAGAATGAGGTAGACCCCTAACTATTATTACTCTTGAATAATAATACATAATAGTTAATCCATATAATAGTTGGCTATAAGAAAATTCATCGCCAATAATTCACCACCAGCAATTCACCCCCAACAATTCATCACCATGACATTCATCATGTATACAATTCACCACCAATAATCTATCATCGTGGTATATTCACCACATATACATTTTCAATATTTAAGTGGCAGAGAGCACCCAAAAAATAAAAAGTACAGATATTTTGTTGAACGCATAAAAAAGGTATACGTGGTGAATATACCATGGCTCGATAAATTGTTGGCAGTGAACTGTATACATGATGGACATGTCACGAGGTGATCCCATAATAGTGGTTTACAAATTTTGGCCAAACTGGACACTGAAATTGTTATTTTTAACTAAATCTTCACATTTGGGCACTTATAGCAACTAAATTGTGAGGAATTTGAAGATGGTACAAACTAGAGTCTCATCAAATTTTGTCTGTAGATTCTAAAAATATTTTTTTCAAAATTTTTGGAATCAAATTGCACTTCTTTTTTCATCTCCTATGAAAATAGATTTTTTCAGAAAATAATATTTTTAAAAGTATTTTATAACATATAACTTTTTTTTTCCATGAAGGATAAAATTCTAATTCTTTCAAATTTAGATTTGAAACTCTGATATCTAGTGCTTCTATTTGGTTAGATAGTTTTTATTGAATATTTTTTCCCTTAATCAAGTTTCAAAGTCAAATGAATTACAATTCGGACTATGCTTGTTGTATAACCGTAACTTTTTTGTATATGTCAAAATTTTATTTTATTTTTTTGTTGGATCAAGGACTTCAATATCTAGTGCACTCATATTTTCAATTTTTTTGATAATTTTCTATTTTTCCACATGTGAAGAACAAAAGAAATTCATTTTCGATGAAAACCTATGTTTAATAAAACTTATAAAACAAATACATAACAAACCAAAACATATTAAAATTATATTCATTGGATATCTTGTTATGAATACCATAATCATTTCAAATAAATTTTAAATGAATTCATTTGATCCCCCAAAATCTAAATCAAAAGTGATTTTTTATCAGCATTTTGATAGGTGTAAAGGAGACGCATTGATAGGTATGGTTTAAAACTAGCGAGGTTCTATCCAAGGGGCTTTGATCTAAGGTGATTTGATCAAACCCTCTTCAATTGGAATCCGTAAAATGGAACTTTTTAAGGCTTAAATCATTATATTTTCTAAAAATATGTGATTTCAGCTAAAATTCGTTCCTCTCAGGAATTGTAAACCACTATTATGATAGCACCCCACGACGATGAATTATTGGTGGTGAATTGTTGGGGGTGAATTGCTAGTGGTGAATTGATGGCGATGAATTTATCAGATGCCATGTAGTAGTTATGTGGATTCTTTGTACATGGTGTTGAACATGTGTTGTCATTTATGTCAAAGGAGTAATGTCAAAGGTGCTCACTAATGTTAACGAAGTAATGTCAATAGATCAATGAGAATTAAATGTAATCATACTATTATATCAAAGCATTTTTTAGAACAACGAAGAAGACTACATGTAGTATGTTGCAATATCATGCTTGTATCTATTCATGTTGATAGAGGTAATCTAGAATGTTTGAGGTCAGTTACCCAAGCAGGAGATTTTTCTACCAACATGTTCATGATTTGTATTTCTTCTTGGATGTGAGTTGTGGTTTGTAGTTTGAATGGAGAGTATGTATATACATATTCTATCTTATTCCAAAGTTTCTGAAATTTATGTTCAACAAGCAAAATTTTTGGAGTGATAGAAGGGTCACTGTGTCGATTAATTAGCCATGTTGTTCTGAAACTGTGCAACAACAATTTGTAGTGCACGTGACCTCTAGAGGTAGCATAGGATGGTGAAATAGGTTTAAGGTAAGGTTCTTGAAGGAAGCACATGCCATCATGTTATTTTGGTGGCAACAAATTTATTTTAGGACCAATTCACTACACGTTTCATATAAATTTGAAATTTGGTCCACCTTAGTTGACTTGGCTAATTGTGGATGATGTTAAAGGATTCATGGTTGAAATGAGATGATGTTAATGTAATGGGATGTATATGATGACTAATCATCATACTTTAGATGAGTGAGAGATATATGTGTGAGAGAGAGTGATTGTGAGAGCAAGTGTAATTCAATAGAAGTTGCATCTCAATCATTTTGTGTCATCATTAGAATGTCATGAGTTGTGTGAGAGAGTGTTTGAAGGAAGACCATATCGATTGTAATCTATGTAATGAACATTGAAGATCCACAAACCTTATTTATGTTATCTAGTAAGATCGGTGTCTTAATTGTTGAGTTCGTGCTCAAGTCTTTGTATTGGGGGTTGGTGTCTCTAGTAGGTTGGTGCTTATTTCATGATAGTAACTTATTCATTATTTTGTGAGACCAAATTTGAACAATAGATCCAAGTAGCTCTTCTCATCATGGTTTTTCCCATTCCGAGTTTCCTCACATATCTAGTGTTCATTATGTGAATGTGTCTTTTATGTTGCTTGATTGATAGTAGCTATTTTAATTCATGTTTGGAGATCTACATGTTGAGTTAAAGATTTTTAAATAGAATTGATATACTAATTCACCCCCCTCTTAGTATATTATGCGCCCTTCAATTGGTATCAAAGCCAAGTTCCTTTTGAAGAAGCTTAATGGATTGAGGTAGATTCAAGATGGCATACTTAGTGGCTCAAGAAGGATTGTATTCAAATAAGTCACCACTCTTTGATGGGTCCAATTATATATTTTAGAAAGCAAGGATGGAAGTGCATACCTTATAACCGTAGGGTTTGAGGTTTGGAAATTAGTCATGGATGGATATGAAATCCCTAAAAGTCCCCTAAGGGATTATCCTAAAAAGAAGGCTTGTGAAAATAATGTTAAAGCAAGGGATGTTATTTTATGTGGTTTATCTAACTTTGAGTTTGTAAAGATCATGCATTGCAGGACAGTGAAGGAAGTATGAAATAAGTTGCAAAACATCTATGAAGGTGATGACAAGGTAAAACAAGAAAAGCTTCAAACTCATTGAGGTCAGTTTGAAAGTGACAATGAATGAAGAAGAAAACATTGCCACATTCCTACTCTAAGTTGATGAGGTTGTCAATTCTATTAGAGGTATTGGTGAAGAACTGAAATAATGTTAGATTATGAATAAGGTACTCAAATCCCTTCCCAAAAAAATTGATGCAAAGTTTATGTCGTTGAAGAAGCTAAAGATCTAAATACTCTAACTATGGATGAGTTACATGGAATTCTGACTGCCTATGAAATGATCTAATTGAGAATGAAAATTGTATAAGGAAAGAGGTTGCATTCAAGGTGTCCAAGAAGCAAGATGATCTAGATTCAGAAGATGGATCAGATCCGAAAGAATCAAACTTTGTCAGAAAGCTACAGAGAGGTTTTAGAAAGTATAAAGGTAAGTTTCCTTTCAAATGTTTTAATTATGGTGAAGTAGGAAATTTCATGGTTAAGTGTCCATACAAAGAATATAGCAATGACGAGAAGTCATTTAAAAAAGGGAAAAGGATTAAAAAAAATAGAAAAGTTTCTTTATCAATGAGGAAGGCTACTCATTTAATTATGATGACCAAGGAACCTTCGAGAATGAAAGAGAAAGGGATTTGTTCATGGCTATGGAAACCTCCAAAGAAGATGTAGAAATAAAGTCCAAAATTGATGATGCAGAAGTAGACCTTGTGGAATAATTACTCTATGTTGGTAAGGAAATCAAAAGGTTGAAGAAAAGAATTGCAAAAAAGTGAAAGCTAAAGACAAATTATCTCATAATCTTGAGGAGGCAGATAAAATGATCATTAATCTAAAAATTCAAGTGGAAGAAGCAAAGATAATTGAAGAAGTTCTTATTGAAAGACTGTTATCAAGAGACAAGGATTGTGAAAAAAATGAAGCAAAAATTATATCACTGAGGAAAGACCTTGAAAAGGTAAATCATTAGTTGAAGTCAAAGTTTGAGAAGAGTACTAAAATCTTGGATCAAATAATAGAAAGCCAAAGATACCACATATCAAAACCGATCTTGGTTTTACTAATTAACAAAAGAATGAGGTGACTGAATATCTTGTAAAGTCTGTTGTAGAGAATCTGAAAAGAAATAGCTCTAGAAGTTCAAAGTTTGAGAAATTTGCAGCAATCAATGAAATCAAGGTGTTGAATGACGGATTCATTCAAGTGCATAGATAGAATAAAAGATCCAAAATACAAGCTCCAAGAGGACAAGGCTACAATACCAGTTTCTATCATTCTTTTTGGTTACTATTTTAATTGTAATCATTTTGGTCATAAGGTTGTGAATTGTAGAAAGAATCTGGCAAGAAGAAATGATTTTGTTAGTAGAAATACATTTGCACCTTTGTATAGCTTCAATATTGTTTGTCACAAATGCAAAAAAAAAAATGGATATATTGCTAAAAATTGTAGAAGCAATTTTGTGAGTTCTCCTATACTAGATACAAAAGGTGTCACATCCCTTTTTTTATAAGCTTAACTATTAACTAAGAAAATAAATTATTGAAAATAATAAATAAGAGAGAGACTATTTTATATATATATATATATATATATATATATATATATATATATATATATAATTTTAATTTGCAATGTTATCCTAAACTATTTAAATAAAGTTTGGAAATAAACTAAAAGTAAATAAATTAAGTTTTAAGTAAACTAGATTCTTGCATTGAATACTTTTCAAAATTTCACAAAAGAGAGAGAATTGCGAAGATACGGTTGCATGAAAAGAATAATTACAAGTTTTGAAGACCACGTTTCTAGGAGGCGTTATGAAGAACAATTCTCTTGCGTTGTGCATGCTCCATTAAGAGAAATGATGACCATATATGCTCTCCACGCCTGTCATTGCATGGGCATCTACAATATTGATAAGATCTTCCATTTCCTTAGCTGCAGGGGGGGGAGGAGGCTGGTGTGGGTAGGTAGGAGAGAAGTTTGGTGAACGAGCAAGGAAGGACAGGTTGCAGCCAAAGTCTTATTTCATGGATTGTGTAGAGGTAAGCTCTGGTTTACTACCTACTGTCGTTGCACTCAATCTTCTTTATCGAAACAAATTTCTCTGATTAGTAATCTGGTCATACGGATTAAGATGGTAGAATTTGTGATCACCCAAACCAATGGTATTATTGAGAATAATCTTAAGGAATTACTCCACTGTGATGTAACGGTGAGGAGTGATTTCTATTGGGTTGTGCAGGCAATCTTATCTATTACGGTGACCTAATATGTTTTTAGCACAGGTCGACTATCATCTCAATCCATGTTTGAAAGCAAGAAACACTGAGTGTTTCCTGACTACAGGACACGATTGATTAAGACTTCAACACATGGAAGAGACAAAGAGCCCTATATTATATGCAAGGGATGTTCATTTGATAGTCAACTAGCATGTGGTGATTTTCATCCCCTTCATGAGTTGTTCTCGTGTCATCATGATAATCAAACAATATTAAAAGTTTTGTTGCTTCTGGATTTGATTGTGTATAAGTTTTTTTTTATCAACGATTCTCTTCAGTTCTCTATCCTGATGATGGATCACGGAATGTGATCCCAAACGTTGATGAAAAAAGCTCACACACAATCAAATCCAAAAGCAACAAAATTTTTCATAATAGATTATGGAAATCTCATATCACTAAAATTAGAAGTCTAAAACCAATTTTTGTGAGCAAATGGCTCTGCATATAATTAGTCATCATGCATGATTTTTGATGTTTAGTTTTTAAGCTTTGATCATCCATTTATTTCATTTTCAAATCACACATGAAATATGCAAAAATAATGTTGTTAGATACCACAGTTTTTTTTTTTAATCACCAAATAGTCAATCTATGGTTTTGAATTTCCGGACACTTTCTGCACTCCACAATTAGTAGCTTCTAGTGTAAGTTTGCTTACTTTCCCGCTGCTATTTTGGTCAATAAGTTTTACCCATTCCAAGTTTGAAATAGTGCATTTCGATTTCAGCAATTCAAATCATTTTCTTCAGTTTAAGTTAGCACTTCCATGTTGTTTACAGGTAACACTGCGAGCCATTCTTTATTCCAGATCCGTTACATTTTGGAAGTCCTGTCTGTGGATTTCAGATTGAGCCTTGCCTCTGCTCCCACGTTTTGCATGCATGCCTAACCTGATACTTGCATCTTTCCTTTAACTTAAATCATAGATTTTATGCTAAATCGAAGGCAGTCTTAATAAGATCTGTCCGTCTGAGATATAGTTGTCTAGATAGAAAAAAGACAGGTGTTAGTATTAGCTCCGATTGAGGAATAATGCTAGTATTAGCTCCGATTGCGGAATAATGCTGGTCATCCATCGCTCTATACACCATAATGTTGTATTGTCCGTAGTCCTATGTCTTCGGGATATTAACTTCTTAATATATGTGATACTTGT
>VDFB02174753.1:0-23214 GCA_007258455.2 Sequoia sempervirens
TTTAATACGTCTAAGGCTAGGGTTTTATGTAGATTTTTCTCCATTCAAGATTTAATTACCCAACTAGGGGTTTGACCAAGGAAAAACCCCATTAGAAAAACAATTTTGAGTTATTTTGCAAGAATTCTCCATGATCCCAAGTCAGGTTTCTGTAAGAAATTGTTGTACAGGTTTGAAGGTGCATAACAGAGATCTGAAGTTGTAGAAATTTAAAAGTGGACCGATTTTCCATGCATGGCGAATGAGTCCCTCCTGAGGTGCATATTTGAGTCAGATGCATATCCTGGTTCTCGATTGACATAAAATAGCTTTTGTGCAAAAGAACCCAGAACTAGGATTGATTCGCCCAAGGTGGTGAATGAGTCCTAGTCAGCTCAAAATTAGACATCATCAATTTTCTAGATTGTTTTTTAGTCTTCTTTAGTTTCCCTGGTGCACACATTCTAAAAAACAACCCTCTATTTGGTTTAGTTTACATTTTTGTTCATTATTTTTAGCTTTTTTTGCAAACAACACTATGTTTTCAAACATAGTATAGATCCTAGATTTTGCATTCAAATTTAGTCATATAGATCACTTGATTGCATTTAGTTCATTTCATTTAGTTCATATAACATCACACATAACATAATTTGAGTGAACCCTTTAGCATTTTTGGCCCTACCTCTCTCCTTTTAGGTAAAAATATATGGTTCAATATATTTCCAACAATAATATCATTTGATCTTACCAGTCAAATATATATAAGGTTTAGTGTAATTATAGGTCACAATGTTTGACCTTTGTACTATTTTTTTCTCCAAAAATTCCAATACCTTTTTCATTGTGGGAATAAAATGCATGACTTAATTGGCATCATGACTCGTGAAGAAGTCACTAGTTCTTCCAATTTCAAAACATATTCATGATTTTCATTGGTTGGATGCTTAATCTGAGTCAATCCACTCTCTTCCTTCTCCTATTAGTGTTTCCACAACATTCTATCTACTCAGAATTGAACTCCTAGCCATCATTTGCTTCTTTAAAATGATTTGTCATTCCTTTTTGTTGGCTTTCCATTTCATTTTTCTTACCTCAATGGCATACTTTGAATATACTTTTTCCCAAAGTTAGATTCATCTTTGATTTCCAATCCCATAGATTCAACATTTTGGATCATCGAATATGAGATCTAACGAATAATCAACAACTTATAAGTTAAGAGGAACACTAATATTCCCATTCTCTTTCCATTAACCTTTTTTGGAGGAATATCCATACCCACAAAGCCTTGTTGGTTGATGCACCTTTCAACTTAGAGCATTGTTTTCCTTACAACTTCTATTGATTTGACACATACTACCATATTGTATTCTATTTTCTTTTGGAACCTCTAAACATATGTTGTTTTTCTTAGATATGTTGGTGAGTTCATCTTATACTCTAACCAATATATGTACTATCCAACCCATTTCCGTGTCAATACAATTTACCTTTCTAGGTTTCTTCCCTACAATCACCTTTTCTAGTGAATTCATCTCAATGCTTGGAATCTTATTCTCTCGTAGCCTTTTGAGATATCAAAGTTTCCTAGTCTCTTTTTCTCATCTTAATCAAAACTCTAAATTGATCTTATCGATTTTGGTTGGTCAATTGATCTCCATGTTGTTGATTACTTCATTTTGACCATTCCACTCTTTTTCCCTTTTTACTAGGTACTAACTATTTTCTTACAAGATCCTATCCTTACACAAGAATTATATTTATGTCAAGAGTTCCCCAACCTTTTTAATACCTCCTTTGTTGACTCTCTAATTTAATCTAATTTGTGTTAACATTGTATACAAATAGATTCATAGTGTTTTTACTAAATCCAAAAATTATTGATTCTTTACAACTATAGGTTGATACTAATAGAGGTGTTATCTCATTTCTTCCCATCCTCTTAGAATCATATAACTATTCCATAGGATAAAGGTATATATTGGTTATTTTTCCAAACCTTCCTACATAACTCAATTGCATAATCTTCTACAGTCCAAGGGAATTAGATAACAAGTTGTTGATCTAGGAGTTTCTAATTCTAGGGATGACTCGTATCTAGTACCAAACTTAGACAAGTTACAATAATCTTATCTTCATTTTTAATTATTCATGTTCTTTTCTATTGTCGTTGCAGCACAAGAAATTTTCAACCATTATCTTCTGATAAGGTTTACTCATTGTTTGTGTAATGAGCTCATAGTTTTTAGTGTTGAACCTAGTAGCTCTGATACCACATGTAACATGCCAACCCTTCACTAAAGTAAAAATTTCCTAAGGTTACACTATACAAGTAAATAAACTATATAACAAGACATTGCAATAAAATATTTATTTTCTTTGTTGAAAACATACAAACAAGAATCCATAACAAATTACAAAAAATATTCTATTTCATTACAATAACTTCACAAGTTACAACATTACAAGAATGCATACATTTATATACATAGCTCAAATGAGCTTTAGAACAAATATTTGTAAGACGGTCCAGGATCCTTCCTTTCAAATCTTGGTTCTTTTGTCACTTATTGTGGAGGAGAAGCAACACTCAAGCATTTTTCTACCAACCAAAGACTCTTACTGGGAACCTCACACATCTATTATGCAATAGATGGAACTTCCCTTCGATGAGGAGATTGGTAGAGTAACCAAATAATGACAACCAATTTAGAATAGTGCTATGTCCTACATAACTAGAACTTGTAATCCTACAATCTTGAATTAGCATGTAATATTGGATCATGGTTAACTGATAGTGGAGCCAGAGGTAGCCACACTACGTTGGTCAAAGTGTTCTCATTTATTACATTGAATGAAGTTCATCTATCACATACACTACTTAGGGCCAATTTGACTTAAGGCCATCTTAAGTTACGTATAGGTATTTCCTTCAATGGATAATCTATCATCCCAAAGAAAACCTATAACCATTTTAACATACTTGGAATAAACCTACTTAACAAGTAAATACACAAGCTCCCTCCAATACTAGATACACAATCCTAGGATTAACCACAAGCTATTCTAGTTAAATCAATAACTTAGCTAAGATTAACACATGTAGGCCACTCATGTTCAATCATATCTAGTATATAATAGCTATGATAAACATTGATCTCCTATTATGGAGTACATATAGACACAAAAACAATATAACAACTTCTATTTCCTTTTTAAATTTTTTCTAGATTCCCTAAATGAAAGTTCTCATAAAATACAACTCAAACATTCATAGAGAACAATCTTTCATAAATAAAATAAAAAATAGAATATCCTCATGCATGTTATCACTTTTCCAATCAATTGACAACAACACAACTTCTCCAAACAACAACTAGACTAATTATAGCTTCTCAAGAGACATCACAATAAGCTTATAATAATCAATTTGATGGAATACTTCTCTCAAAAACCAACTCTATCTCCCTCAATGTAATATAATATTCTCTCTCTCTTTGTTACAAATAAAATGAATAAAATGCAAAGTAAAAACTTGTAGTAATATCTGTCCTCAAGAAGTGATCAAACACCACTATTTATATAGCTATTTGGTAACTGCTTAGCCTATAGTTTAGGCATGAGTTTTGATAGTAGAGGGCATTCATTGCAACACATAAATAAAAACAAAAATTTGGTGAATATGTAAGGTCATACTCAACAATAACATATATAGATCAACCTTGCTTGATTGACAATAAATAGAGACTTATTCAATTCTACAAATGGATAATTCAATTTATCTCTGACAATAGACATCTACAGGTATATGGAAACAAATATTGTTCCAAAGCTTCCACCCCATTCTCAAAGTTGGCATGGTTTCCATTTAATTAGAAATAGTCAATAATTGATTTGCAACACCATGTTGTCATCGACTTAGTCTGGGTGTGAGTCGATTTCAAAGATTTATTCATTTTGACAAAGTTGTCAACCAATTTTCTCATGGCATAACAAATGTTGATTCAAGCTTAAAGACATGGCATTTAAATTTTTACCAAGTCAAAGAAGACCCTACAATAGGCATTGACTAAGTCTTCACCATGCATCGACATAACGCAACAACTTATAATGAAAATATATGTTTCATAAAGTGGGACAGCTAGAGTAAAACTTGGCTTCTCAAGATACAATCATATGTATGATTTATGTAGATTTGACTCAGCTAATAAATCAGCCTTCAAAGCTGGTTAATTTTGTATGTAATAAGCCTCAATACTACTATAATGTTGTGCATTATATAAACACCCTTTCTTTTATACTCATGTCCCTTCATACATAGTATATTGCTTTTATCTCCATTTAAGAGTTTTATATTACCCTTGGGAGGACGTGGCTACATAATGGTTTGAGCTATCCTAAGATATACCAATGTCCTTTCTTAATGACAATGCTATATCTATTCCATCGACCATAGCCTAAACTTGTTTGTATCGACGTTTGTCAAACTCCCCATACCAAGTATATATATTGCATGTATACTCATATTTTTGTGAGGTGTGCCATAGCTCATATACCACACAATTCCATTTATATAGAAATAATTTATACATACATATTTATATTACATATTACAAAGATATATATTTATACATATATATAGATATATACACACTTCTATATAAGCATAAAACTCATGTTTATATATATGTATGTATATGTATATATATGCATATATTCACTCCCATATAATATATACCACAACCATTCAATAATTGAGTAATTCATTCGATACCTTGAATGTGTATATCCATTTTTATGATTACCCACCAAATAATACACATGAAATCATACATACACAAACACATATACATATATATACATATTTAATATGTACACACACACACAAACACACATATATATATATGCATGTCGATAAATAACATTAAAAACATATGGCACTTTCTCATACATCATCCTCCTTCAAGAAACAAAATGATCTCTTCACTCTGCTTTAGAAATTTTTGGCTCTTGGAAAAATTGGGATCTTGCTACTTCTCTAGCTTAGGGAGCCTTAGGAGGCCTTGTGATTTTGTGGAATATTTTTTTGTAAAACTGGATCAACTTGAATCTTCGTCCAAATGGATTAATGCAAAGGCTACATGCGTAAAAACAAATAAATCCTTTTGGATTCTTAATTTATATGGTCCTTGCTCCACCATAGGGAAGAGACACCTTTGGAAACATCTTTCTTATCTCTCTATGAAAGGGGAAAATGATCTTAAAGTTATTTTTGGGGACTTCAATGCTATCAGAAATCTTTCTAAAAAAATTGAGGATTAACACCCCTGGTAGTAGTTATGGAGGATTTTAATAATTTTATTGTGACCAATAACTTATATGATTGTCCTTTAAAAAATGGCACCTTCACCTGTACAAATAAGAGGAAAGATTTATCTCAAATTACTAAAAAGCTTGATCATTTTCTATTATTTGATAATTTGTTAAATGATTCTTGGGATTTCACTTCAATCATTCATACTCTAGCTAGATCAAATCACTTCCCAATATCCCTCTCAATATTTGATGATAGGGACATGTTTAAATTCCCTTTTAAGTTAGAGGATGTGTGGTTTAGAGATGCAAATTTTATCAATCTAGTTAAGGACTAGTGGAAAAAATTTCCTTTCATTGAAGGAACAAGAATGTTTCAACCTAGTAAGAAACTCCAACATTTGAAAAATAAGTTAAAGGATTGGAATAAGAACCATTTTAAAAATTATTTTCTTGAGAAATTGAGGATATAATTAGAAATATCTAATATTTATGAGGATGTAATTAAATCAGGCATGGATAACACCCTTTATAATGGAGAAAAGGAATTAAAAGCCAAATTTGAGGAGATCCTTACTCGAGAAGAAAGATATTGGAGACAAAAATCTAGGGAGACTTGGTTAGAGGAGGGGGATTAAAATACAAAATTATTTCATGCTTCAACCAAATTAAGGAGATAATCAAATAAAATTGTTTCTATTCAATCCTCATTAGGTGAGAAACTCTATACAAAAAAGGAAATTGGTATAGAAGCAGTAAACCTCTTTAAGAAGTTATTATCTTCATCCTTAGTCCATAAGCAATTTGAGCATACTTTGATTTTAGATAATATTTGTTCAATAATTTCTAAGGAAAATAATAAATTCTTGATGGTAAATTTTCTTTGGAAGAAACTAAACAAGTGGTTTTTTCAATGGAAGATGAAAATGCCCCAAGCCCATATGGCTTTACTATTCTTGTCTTTCAAAAATGTTGGGATTTTGTGGCTCATGATATTATTTCAGAATTGGAAGAATCAAAGAGGAACAACAATGTTATAAAGGAGTTAAATTTGACCTTTCTTACTCTCATCTCAAAAAATATCTACTCCTTCCTCCTTTAAAGACTTTCGACCAATAGCTCTTTGTAATTCAATTCATAATATATTTACCAAAGCTATTGCGTCTAGACTCGCAAAGTTGCTCCCCTTAGTTATTTTAGAGGAATAAGGGGGATTTGTCCCTAGGAAAGACACCCCTAAAGGTGCTATTTTAGCACATGAGGTTTTTCATTCAATCATGATAGATAAATCCCATATTTTTGTACTTAAATTGGATATACTCAAAGCATACGATAGAGTAAACTAGGATTTCATGTTGGCCATTCTTAAAAAAAATGGCTTTTTCTCTAGTTGGTGAAATGGTTTTTTCTTGCATCTCTAGAGCAAGATTCTCAGTTATAGTGAATGGAACTCCTCATGGATTTTTTTCTCCGACATAAGGTTTGAGACAAGGGGATCCTTTGTCTCCCTCACTTTTCATCCTCATGGCAGAAGGTTTGAGTAGATCTATCATTGTGACTTGAAATTTGGGTATTTGGAAAGGTATATATGTCCACCCTTTTCCCTCTCCAATATCTCATTCTCTTTTTGTAGGTGACACTCTCCTTCTATGCTAGGAAACTATGGAAGAGGTCAAAGTAATAAAAAAAGGTTTTATCTGATTATTGCTTACATTCAGGCTAGTATTATAATTCTGAAAAAACAAAATTTTCTTCCTAAATGTTAACTCCACTATTAAAACCAAAATTTTAAAGTCTTGAGAATTTAAATGTGATTCCCTTCCATGTAAATATCTAGTCATTCCCTTTTCTAGGAAAGGAAAACATGATTTCTGGGACAAAATAATTTCTTCAATTTCTAATAGAATATCACTTTGGAAGTTGAAATGGTTAAGTTTTGTTGGGAAATTGGTATTGCTTAAATCTGTCTTATTTTCTCTCACAATTTACTTAATGAAAGTTTTGAAACTTTCAAAAGGAAAAGATAGTTCTCTTCAGAAGATTTTTCATGATTTTCTTTGGTCAAAAAATGTTTCTTCAAAAAAGAAATTGTCTCTTGTTGCATGGGAGTCTCTTTGAAATTCTAAGCCTAAAGGTGGAGCTAGTTTGTGTGACATATTTCTTCAAAATAAAGCTTTAGGTGAAACACCTGCTTGGAAAATCTACTCAAAACCTGGGACTAAATGGTGTCATATTATGCAACATAAATATTTGGATTTTCTTGAAAGAGAGGATTTTTACCTAGAAGAATTTTCCAAAAGGCTCCAATATTTGGAATTTATTGCCTCTTGTAGATTTGTTACTCTTCCTCACCTTTATTGGGTTGTTAACAATGGTGAGAAGGCTCTTTTTTTGGAAGATGATTGGAATGGTCATAAACCTTTGCAATTGGAAACATATTGAACCCCTCCTTAAAGCTTATTGGGGTAATAAAGTTAGAGATTACTTGGAGATTGATTTGGCCAATCCTAGTCTTGTTAAATGGAAGGATTTTGAATCTTTACAAGTCCCCCATTTTGAAAAGAGTTATTTACAAGCAGAACTTCTAAAAAGATATATTTTTCTTTCTAACAAGAAAGATGAGATTATTTGGATAAAATCCAAATCTGGTTAGTATTCTATAAAACATGGTTATACTTCATTGGTTAGTCGAAACACAGGCAATCCTTGGCCTTTTAAGCTTTGTTGGGGCCAACATGTTATTCCAAAAAGTAGGTTCATTTGCTTGGCTTGCTATCAAAGAAAAAATCCTTACAAATATGAGATTGGATAGATTGGGAATCACTCCTTAATTTTGTTTTGTTTACTATGGGAATTCTTTTGAATCTGTTGACCACCTCCTTATTGGGTGTGATTTTTCCAATAGTTGTTGGACCTAGGTTATGAACAAACATGGTTGGTCTAGCGCTCTTCCCAATTCAATTCTGAGCTTTTTCAATAGTTGTATCTCTTTCTTTTTTCCTCATCTTTATCTTGCATTTGGGAAATTACCCTCCATAGTCATGGAATATTTGCCTGAAGAAACAATAAAAATTTTTAGGAAAAAGCCCACCGCTTCAAGTCCTACATAAAATTGAGATTTCCATTACTGAGGTGACAACAACTACTCTCTTCAAGGCACAAATTCAAAATTCTTTTTTTCATCCTGGGATGCATTCATTATGAAAAATTGGCAACTAATTAAACCTCATAAATCAGGTTCTATTTCAACCAAGGCCTCTTTTGTGAATAGAGATTCTATAACATGGATCCCCACTCCTAGAAATTTTATCAACTAAATTTTGACGTGGCTTCGAGAGGTAATCCAGGAAAGTCAAGTATAGCTACAATCTTAAGGGATTGGAATGGGAATTTTATTGGTGTTTCTTATGAACTAATTCCTGATTGCACTAATAATATTGCAAAGTTTAATGCATTGAGAATTGGTTTGAGACTAGCAAAGAAAATTTCTATCTCTTGTCTTTATATTGAAGAAGGCTATTCAGTGGTCGTCATTTTGGCTCTAAAGAGAAGAAATTTTGATTCCTAGCATTTGGGTTATATTCTTTCTTTCATTTTGCAACAAATTAAGGATTTCCTAAGTATTCATATTTCTCATTGTTATAGAGAAGAAAATTTGTATGTTGATACTCTTGCAAATATAGAGATTTCTCATACTTCCTAAGTATTCAGATTTCTCATTGTTATAGAGATTTCTCCTTAGAGTATAATTGAAGCTCAATTTACTTATGGAATTCTCATGTGAGGTCTCATCAAATGTGTTTCGATATCTCTACTTTTCTATAAAGATGGTAATATGGTGGCATTCTATTCACATCTTTTACTGGTACAGTTTTACTAGTTTTGTTGATTTAATGGATAGCTTGTTTCGAGTTTTCTTTTCTCCATGGACTCATGAAATTTGAGATTTTTTGATGTTCACATTGTAGAAATTGAGATGCACATTTGCAATCGAATGCAAACAGGTTCATGATGAAATTGAGTTGGTTTTGGGTTTTGACTAGTTAGATCTTCATGTATCAACTCTCCCACATGTTTAGTTTCCTCGAGGTTTATCTCTAATTTAATGGATTTATTTTGGTGTGTGGAGATGGTAAAATTTCTTGTAGGCACATATCTTCTTCCACACATCTAAATAGCTTCTTCATTATAGCATGCATTGGAGAATTATGACATTCTTCAAGGCATGAATACGGTTGGAGGTATCTTTTGTAGGGAACATTTACTTTATGATAGGTAGTTTACTTTGCTTCTCTCTTCCATGGACAATGGTTTATTAAGTGATTGTCTGAGAGAATTTAACTATTGGATCCTCAAGCTTTGGGATCAATATGGTAACTTTGTCTATGATTCTATCTAGGATTTGTATTATGTAGTTAATTTACTGTTAAGATATTCCCTCTTTAAGCCTCATGAAGAAGCTTTCTTTCTGCCACCTGGGGACTTGGCTTCCTTAGAAAAAATCTCTAAAATTATGGATTTGAAATCATTAAAATACTACCAGAAACATATCTAAAAGGGTTTCCTAGGTCTAAGTGAGGACCCATTCTCCATGTGGTGAATGAGTCCAAGGCAACTCACTTAGGACACACTTTATAATTTCTGGAATGTTATGTCAGGGTCCCAGAAGATTTGTGTAGGAGGAATCATTCACTGATAAATGTGTCCATGTCACCACTTCCAGAACACACATATCAAAATTAAGTTTTGCACAATGTTAAAATTCATCCTTAGAATTGAGGATTAACTGGCTCAATTGAATTAAGGTTCAATTAAGGAAAACCAACTTAATTATTTAATAAAAGAATCTAGATTACAAAGTGTAAAGATATAATTTACAACAACCTTTTTTTTTTTTTTTTTTAGATCACAGGAACTGGGTAGCACGCACCCCATATAAATCATGTTTCACCTCGCAAACTTCAACATGACCTGCACCACCAGCGACACGCCCTCCTGAAAAATACCACGCCCAGGGTGGGGAGACTAGACCTCGTGACCAACCTCCCGCAATGTGAAAGATATTTAGCCAACCCTGAAAGCAAGAAACCCAACCCTATAATTTACAACAACCTAAATAAGGCACAATTAAGTCCATTTTAGTAAAAAGGTCTCTAAACTTAATGTGAATGTGTAAAACATATTAAAACACTAAATCAAGGCATAATTAAGCTCATTTAATTATAAATTATTACCAAATTAAGTGAAAAATGGATAAGTTTTTTGTTACTATATTTTCCCCCCACTTTTGTGGGAGTATGACCCTAAAAGAAATAAAATTTATGTTTCTTATATTTACGACATAGGACAACAATCTTCTATACTCCACATTCACGGAAAACCCTAGAGATCTCAATCTAAGGTCTACAAAGGAGAAAGAGGTCTTGAAATAGGGCTATCCTAGGGTCTTATTATAAAATAAGGAAGGGTTCACCACCAAGCTAGGGCTTGTAAAGACTAATGAAATTAAATATCTAATGCTTAACCCTAATATGATGTAAGACATCACTAAATGACCTAAAAATGCATGTAAATCAGAACAAAAAAATATAAAATAAGAAGTGTGCACCTAGAAACTTGTAGAGGATTGAATGAGGACCTAAAATGCTTAAAACACTTATTTTGAAACTAATTGGGACTCATATGAAAGTTTTGGTGATTTAGTCAAAAACTGGGTTTTCTACACCAAAACTAGAATGTGATAGTGCTTAGTTTGAATCTCCTAAAACCCTAAAAATTTGCCATATTAGGACTCAAATTCCCAAGGTAGCATATCAATCCCATTGGATGTTTTTAGAGGATTAAGATCTGATTCTACTCTCCAATCTCTTCTCTTTCTGCCACACATTAGTTCTAGATTTCAAACCCTGATTTTTGGGTTCTAGATGACTTTTTATGAAGATAACAACCTTGAAAATGAGGGGACAACTTCAACAACCTCCTTCAAGCTTGTAGCATAATCTTCAAATATTTTTCATGCTCCAAGACACCTAGATCTGCAGTCACACATGTAAAGATGAGAAAAACTTGTTGATTGTTAGTGAATAGGGGTTTTCCTTGGTCAAACCTCTTTTAGGTAATTAAACCAAATGATGAGATAATGAAATAAGGATGTGAAACCTAAAACAAGGAATATGAAACATGGATAATGATAACTTGAATGGTGTCTTGTAAATCTACAATTTAACATGAAGTGTCCATGAAGGATGTAGATCTAGACCTAGAAATAAGTGTAGAACAATGCTTAATCTTGGATCTTCAATGCTGCATCACAACACTAGCTCAACAACATGCTTGGTACTTGATAACATTGACAAGATGAGGGATCTTGAATTGTTGCAATAATTGATGAAGAATTTTATCCTTGAATGCCTTAGAAGTGATCTTGTAAACTCTCTTGATGCTCTTGTGAAGTCTTGGAATGCTTAACTCTTTTGTGCTTGACTTGATATCATGAAGGCTTAATCTTAATTAAGTGAAATAATGATTTGAAAGCTTTTCTATATAGGAAATCCATCCAAGTTACTATTTATTAGATCTTAGAGGCCGACATTCATAAAATTTGAATTTAAAACCCCAATTTCCTACTCAAAACCATAAAAAGGGTCCAAATGGGACTCATACACCATTTGTGGTATATGGGTCCCACCTTGGTGGGACTCATATGCTTCAGGTGGTGTATGGGTCCCATAGGGCCTTTTTAGAGAGAGAAAGTGTTTGAGAGTTAATAAATTAAGTTTATTTGTTGATCTTGTGGCATGTGCGTGATCACTCTTCATGGAAAAAATAGGCCTTTTAAGGGCAAAAAATTCAGAAAATTAGAGTTAGGAAACTTGACTTAAAAATTTGAATAAGTGTATATTATTTCAAAATACAAGAATAGAATCTGTAGTAAATTGAATGTAGTTTCTAAACTACTTGTAGTTTTTTAAAAAAGAAAAAATTATATTTGTGAAATTTGAAATTTCAATGCAAAAGAGTAATTTTGAATTTCGTGGAAAAATAAGTAGGTAGGTGTGTCTCTGTCAATTCACCCTAACCATACAATAAATGATAATATTTTTTATAATATTTAGACATAAGTAGAGGACTCATGTCTCAGATGATGCATATTTTTGTAATTTTTTCTAGGAAATAATTAATTAAGAATTTTTATTACAACTTTAGAAAATATAAAATTGTATGTCTCAATTACCTTAACTTCAATATCAAAACTTCATCAAATTCAATTTTTTTAATCCTATAGTATGAAGCATGTTTTGATTCAAAAATTTGTGATGTAGCTGAGTTATAGATGTTTTTCAATCACTTAATAATCGTGACTTTAGTCATTATTTGAATAGAAAATGAATAATAATTACTATCACCAAAGTAAGAATAATTTATATTTAGGAAAGCTAAGAATCTCTTTAAAACTGCTTCATCAATTTTGGGTAAAAAAGTCATTAAATATACTCCATCATTTCGGCCACTTTTTTGGGCTCCACTTCCACATCCCCGCACATACCCTTGTTTAGATTTTGATTGAATAAGCCTTAGGATGCATAATATAGGGTCTTAGGGACATATTAATGATGATATAAACGTCATAAATTCAAGAGGTCCCAAAACTCAATGTGAAAGTGTAAATAGATATACTTTAAGCCATCAAATTGAGGAAAAATTAGGTTTACTTAGCTTAAAAGGGCCCTAAATCCAATGTGAATGTGTACAACACATTATAACACTATATTAAGGAAACATTAGATCCAAGGGCCCTAAATTTAAAGTAAAGGTGTAAATATATACACTTTACAACATTAAATCATGGCAAGGTTAGGTTTGCTTAACTTTAAACAGAGCCCAAGACCTAATGTGGATATGTAAAACACATCATAACACTAGATCAAGGTGACCTTAAGTTCATTTTAACATTAATTATTCCCAAATCAAGTGTGAAAATTTGAATGATGACATTTTTTGAAACTACACTTAGCCCCCACTTTAGTGAGAGAATGAACTTGCTTCAAACTCACACTAAAGTAGATATTCAAGAGGGGTCCAAGTGTACCGATGCAGATGGTATAGGATGAAAAAGATCAAGGGCCCCCCTAGGATCTAAGATCCTACGTCAAACTAACATAAGAATAAAAGGACACACACAAGGTGTGTGATTTGCAACATCAAGATACACAAACATGCAATGTCAATAAATAAAACAAAAACAAAAATGAGAAAAAATAAAAATGAGGTGGATTAATCTTCAAAATTTTCTCCAACACGATTTGGATTAGATCTAAGTTGTATTTCAAAAAATGTATGCTCACTCTGAGGCAACGGAAGTTTAGGTTGTTTACTGGGTGAGTAATCCAAAAGGGTGAGACACATACACAAGTGGTTGGTATGCACTCACACCACACAGATGAGTGGCTAAGGGAAAGTCATGCCTCAAATCAACTTCCCATCAAACCATACCAAAGTTATACCTCCTGATAACTTTGATAAGGTACCACTCAAAAATGAACTTTGAGTTGCACAAGGAAAGAAAAACTTCATATGATTGAAACTCATGAATGAACAGGATGGCTCCACAGGAAAGAAAATTGTTTTATACAACGTGGTCATATAAAAGATATTGTAAATGCAAAATATTGTAAGGTATTTTAAAATTCATTTTTCTTAGTTCATGTAAGGTTTCTTCTTAGGGAACATTTTGTTTAATTTCTTCAAGAGAGAACAAGTCAAAGAAATTTCATGCTCTTGGAGGAAATCAAACCCAATCACACCACCAAGAAAAGGATGCATCACAAGAAGAAAGAAAATCCTATAGTGAAACATGAGTGTTGATGTATTCCCCCAATTTAAAGTAGTTTCTCACACCATTATTGTGAGAAATTTCTTTAAATTGGAAGAATACATGAGAGCTTATTCAAAAATACCTATGCCAAATCATATGTTTCTAAGAAGCTTCTTCACGAATAAGCATGTCACATGTGAGCCAACATAAGGCATGTCATCCATATCCCAAGCTTTCTCTTATATATATATATATATATATATATATATATATATACATGGAAGGTGGTCAACAAGCCAAAGAAGACAATGACAAGTGACATACGAGGACTAGAATAACTAACCCCTTTCCCCCACTTAGTGTAGGACAAGGATGAGATGAATAGGATGAAAGTAATTATCAATTAGAGGAACTAGGTGCTTCAACACAAGGAAGAGCACCATGATCCTTAAGATGTTGAATTCGATTACTTAAAGCCTTACATTCATTATTATCATGACCATGAACTCTATGATATGAAAAAAATGAACTCTTGTAGCAAAATTTATTTCATGTTCTTGGAGGGAGAGATATCAAACAATCTTGGAGGAGTCTCAACAAGATACTCTCTTGATCAAAAGTAGAATATGTTCCTTTATTTTGTAACAAATATATCTCTTGCTTATTACAAGATGTCATATGTACAAAAGACTCTTTAGATTAGGATATTTTGTTTTCTTCTTTAAACAAAGGTGTAGAATGTATCAAATTCAAATTGTAAGTGTTTTTGCATGATGACATTGATATTAAGAAAATATTTCCTTGTTTCTTTCATTTGTTTCAAAGGATAATAATCAAGGGCTTTAGTGTCTATCAATTCATGATGCACTAATGTTAAAGTTACAATCTTGGAGGAATCTTTTGTAATAGTGTTTCTATTAAGTGAAGGCTTGTATAATAGTTTGATTTCTATCAAAGGACAATAGCTAGGACCATGAGTTTTTGTTGTGTGTTAGGCTCTGTAGGGACATGGGTACCTTTCTCTGTAGCACCACATCTTTTTCCACTATATCCAAGTTTTTTCATAAGTTCATAACCTCTTCCATAATTTTTTTTTCATTTCTTTAGGATTAGGTGGTTGTTGATAGTAAGTTACATCAAAGTTTGTTGTATAATTTACATTATCGACTAATGTCGCTAAGGTGGATGCTTCCAAATTTTGTGTTGAATTTTATGTTGAAATTACTACTTTTTGTTTTCCCTTTTTAGATTCTTTATTTATGATCTTGTATTCTCCAATGAATTTTGGTTCAAATTCTAAGGAACCCTAATCATATTTCAATAGCTTCGTGATTTCCTCAATATGATTTTTTTTTCTTTTTGTTGCATGGGTTCTACTTGTGTAGTTAGTGTTAATATTTTCAAAGAATTTTCCTTGACTTTCTCAATACTCAAACAACTATTTGGGTCAAGGTCAGCTTCAAGTGTGTACACTTTGTTGTTGTAAATATACTTTATTTTACAATGAAGTGTAAAAGGCACCCCATTCATTGCATGAATCCATGGCCTTCCTAAAAGAAGATTATATGAAAGATCATGAGGCATAACATGGATCAGTGATTCTAATGTGGACTTTCCAATTGTAATAGTAAAAGTGATCACACCACGCGGTTGCTTTCATACATTATCAAATCCTTTAATAGATAAAGAGTCATGTTGAGTTTTTTATTTATCCACACTAAGCTTATCCAAAAGGGATACACTATAAGAATTAAGGGCGGAGCCATTGTCAATGAGGGTTATTTTTATCCCCATCCAATTATGTATAGCTATTATCATGTTCAAAAATCATTTTGTTTTTGCACTC
Source organism: Sequoia sempervirens (assembly GCA_007258455.2). NCBI lineage: Eukaryota > Viridiplantae > Streptophyta > Pinopsida > Cupressales > Cupressaceae > Sequoia > Sequoia sempervirens. Next base: position 15,957 of record VDFB02174753.1, read on the forward strand.
CCAAAGGAGGGAGCTCACTTTGGTGGAAAACAATGTTAAGATTTATTCCTTGAACCATGGCTGCTATGTCATTTGGTTGTGCATTAGAAGGAATAGGAACTTTTTGTAATGCACTTTGAATAATGTTATGATAATGAGGGGATAATTGAATAAGGTCCCATAAGGATATCTTAGCAAGATTATTCTTTAGTTTTTCAACAATATCACACTCCTTTCCACTAGGTGGATGCAAACAAGGAGGACCAGGTAAGATAGGATTAGGCAATGGGAGGGATGTTGAATTTTTCTATCTTTGTTGTAGGTTGTTTCTAGTGTTATATGTGTGAGTAATGGTATTATGATTCTACTTCTGCAAAATATTAATCTAGGTTGGTAGTAAAGGGTAATTTCAATGCTTGTTTTGGTTGGAGGTTTGTGAAGTGGAAAAGAATGAGTTGAGGTTGACACATTAACATCCCTTTAGTGAAGGAGAGCTCCACGTTACTTCATCATCTTTATCTAAGGAAACTATATCACTAATGTTATCGGGCTTGCACCATGACATCCTCCCCTAGAAGGAGAGTTTTTAGGAGAACCATCATGTTTTCATTACATTCCTGGGCGTTGTTCTTTGAAATCAATTTTACCTACAGGGGGAATGGATCAATGGTTGAATTGTGTATTGTTTATCAATGATGAAATTTCTGCTCAATAGTGTGTTTTCTAGGGGAGAGACAAATAGGATCAAAAGTGACCTTCATTGCTTTGATTTCCCAACACCAAATATTTTATTCACAACCAGGGAGAGACATCGAGTAAGTTGACAATGTGATTGTCATGATTTTTCATGTTTTCATTATTGTTTTCTAAGGTCTCATTCTCTTATGCCCTAATATCTACCCTAGTAGGAGATCTTTTAGGGGAGTAAAAAATAAGATGTCCATCACATTCCATGGTTAGATTTTGTAAACTAGCTTGATCACAAATAGGGGAGGCATTGAGAGGAGAAACATGCTTGCCAATGATTGTAACTTTTCATTCAAATAGATCTCTCCAAATGATAGAACCATTAGGAAATGAAGAAATGATATTTTCATGAATTTCAAGTGTATCATCTAACACTAAAATATCTTCTTCGTTACGAGGAATAGTATTAGGAGAAGAACTAATGTGATTATCATGGTTATCTACAATTACATCCTTGTGTTCTATAATGTCTTCCCAAGTGGGAGAGGTATGATTTTCAAAGCTCTCAATCATTACATATCTTAACACCAACATATTCTCCTTACAAATTTCATTTTCATGATCATTCACAATTGTAGCATTCTCATAGGTAGGGGAACTATTGGGAGAGGAATGTAAACTAAGTAAAGTGGTGGAAATGATTTAATCTTCTATTGTTATACTATCTTCCCAAGGGGAAGGAGGAGAAGGATTTAAACAAGACCTTCATGATTCTCAATGATTGCATCTTCTTTTGCTAAGATACCTTTGTCACTAAAAGAAGAGGTATTAGGAGAAGAACAACTATAATCATAATGGATGTTTGTGCTTATATCTTCTTATATCACATCATTCTCACAAATAGGAGAGATAGGAGGGAGTGTAAATTTAAGATAAGAGTCAACATTTTCACTTTCTTGCACTAAGATATTCTCATAACTAGGAAGTGTATTGAATGAATGACTACCATTCTTATTGAAAAACTTTTTCTTTCCAAACTTGGAAAAGACAAAAACTATAATTTGTGAAAAGTATTGTATGCAAGCTTAAAATGGAAAGAAATTTTAAAATTCAATGTAATGACCTAGAATGAAATGTGTAAATGTATTTTTTAAGATTTCAAATAAGGTAATTTATTGGTTATGCTATACAATTTGAAAATGTTGTAATGTAAATTTGGAATTAAGTAATGTATGAGTTATGAACCAAATTTATGCTATATTTAGTGAATGGGCGTAATAAAAACTCAACTAACTGAAACAAATAAACTAATGATAGAAAAAAAAGTGTAGAAACATTTTAAATGTAAATGCAATTTTAGATTCACCAGGACTAAATATCCCGTAGGGTGTGTAAGCAAGTCCTAGTGACAGTTTTTGCACAATTTTTAGAAAATTTAAGTGATTTTTTATGCTTTTTAGTTTGTATGATCTATAAACTAAATTTAAATACATATTTTATATGATTTCCAATTATTTGAGATCCAAAAATGCAACCTATATGCACTTTCACTAATGCAAGATTTACAAACCCTAGAATGCCAATTAACTAATACAAACCCTAATGCAATGTTAATGAAAGTAAGATCTAGGATGATAATGCACTCCAAATCATAACTATTATATTCTAAATGAAGGTTCACCAAAATGAAAGATAGAAAATTTTTGTCACTTATGGTTAGTACATAGGACAAAAATATTCTATACTCCACATTTAAGGAAAACCCTAGAGATCTCAATCTAAGGTCTACAAAGGAGAAAGAGACATTGCAATAGGGATATCTGAGGGTCTAATTATAAAATAATGAGGGGTTCACCACCAAGATAGGGCTTGGAAAGACTAATGAAATGAAATATCTAATGCTTAACCCTAATATGATGCAAGACTTCACTAAATGACCTAAAAATGCATGTAAATCATAATAGAAAATTGTAAAATCAAAAGTGTGAACTTGGAAACTTGTAGAGGATTGAATGATGAATTGAAATGTTGAAAACACTAATTTTGATTATGATTGGGACTCATACACCTGTCTAGGAAATTTAGTCCTACATTGGGTTTTCTGCACCAAAACTAAAATCTAACAGTGCTTGGTGCAGGAGCACCATTGGTGCAAATTTGTCAATTCAAAGTCATAAGGTCTAGGCTCTAGAAGATTTTGAGTTTTGTTTAAAAATAAGGTCTATAAGACCATTTGGAAGCTATTATAAGTCTAGGTTTATGGTGTTTAGGTGTCTAGGTGGTCAAGTTGGTAAAATGTTCAAGAAATGCAAAGTTGTGAAGTTAAAATGATGTAAAGTGTTAAAATTTGTAAAAGTTGATTTCTAAGGGAATTTGAAGAGTTAAGTCACTTTAAGGGATAGTTAGGAAGCTATAGAAGCTTTTTTTGAAGGAATTAATATAAATAATTCAAAGAACTACTATGGAGAGGTTGGAGAAATTTGTAAAGAAGATTCAAAGCAATAAAATTTTGTTTTTCCCTTAATTCTTTGTTGTAGCGTGGTAGCAGCAGATCGTACATGCCGCATATTAATTTTTTTATTCAAATTTTAATTGGAATCAGTAGATTATTGTTTCTTCTTTCATTTGAATCTAATTTGGAGGCTTTTCATTAAGTTTGATACATATATTTGTCAATTCTTCAATACTGGCCTGAACTTGCATTTTTTAAGGTTTTGAGTCAATAAAAATGGAGAATTGACCCATTCCTATTTTTGTAACTATTGTTCCTTGAGGAATGGGTCTTCATTAACTTAAATAACATGTGGGAATGATTAACTAGTTTTGGGGAGGTCTAGAATTGAGTTGGGTGTGAAGCCCTATGATGGAATTTTGTGGTTTTCTATTGAAAAAAATATGTTTTAGTGTGTCAAATGGTGATTTTGAATTGGGAAGTGTAATTTTATGTTGGATTAAGCATTATCAAGGATTTTTTTACTTTTTTGAGCAATTTTTAAATTCTAAAGTGTCTGGAAAGTGTTGTTTTCAATAAGCCCTAGGGTTTATAGGCTTAAAGAGAGGGTTTTATGATTTGGCTAGTAAATGATTATGTCTCTAAGATATAATGATGGAATCTTGAGTTTTAACATATATTAAGTGCTTCCCAAAGGTTTCAATAGTTTTTGTTAATTTTTTAAGGTGGTCCCTTTGAAAAGGAGGGATAATTTGAGCTCAAAAAGGAAAACAAATCCATATTTGAGCAATCTGTCCAAAGGAAGTCTATAATGGTTTGTGGTATATTAATTTTTTCCAAAAAGGGTCCCTAAAATAGGTTAGGTCTTGGATTGAAAAGAAGTGATTGAGAAAATATACTTGATTTAGTGGGTTTGGAGTGCTACAAGGAGATAGATTGACTTCGTGAAAGTAAAGAGTTGTGAGAATTTGAGAGTTGAGGATTGTGATTACTAATTGGAATTTTTTTAGTGAAATTGTAGGATCTCCCCTATTGCATCAAAGTGGTATCAGAGAAAAGGTATCAAATTCCTGTAGAAGAGAGTTGAAGATTGTGAGAAAGAGTGATTGGAAGGTGAAGAGGCAAGTTTGCAAGATGCCTTCAAAAGCAAAGAATACAACAAAGGAGATGAATGAATTGAGAAACTAGTACACTAAAGAGATTAGAGAATTGAAAGAGATATTGGTAGCCTTAGAAAGCAATAAGAAAAGAGAATCAGTTGAGAGCAATGAGTCAGAAGAAGAATATGATGAATATTTTAAAGATGTTGAAGAAAAGCTTGATGCAGAAGACCAGAGAATAGCCAAGTTGATAAAGGAAGTAAAAGGTGACAAATACAAGGTAAAAATAGATGTGCAAAATTTTGGTGGTAATTTGAATGAAGAGGAATTGTTAGATTGGATAGATTGTTTGGATAACTATTTTGAATGTGAAGAGATTCCTGAAGAACAGAGAGTGAAGATTTCCAAAAAAAAAGCTTAAGGGTCATGCACTTGTATGGTGGGATTATCTACAATCAAAAAGAAGGAAACAAGGAAAGTCCAAGATTGTGGATTGCGACAAGATGGTGGCCAAGTTAAAAGGTAAGTTTCTCCCTTCAGATTATCAAGTTCAAATGTTTAAGAAGTTGTAAAATCTAAGACAAAAGGAAATGGATGTAAAGGCATACACTAAATAATTTTATAGATTGAGTATGAGGTCTAATCACAATGAAAATGAAGATGAGAAAATTTCTAGGTACTTGGGTGGCTTAAGAATGAATATATAGGATGAGTTGGCTTTGAATAATCCTATAAATGTAGAAGAATGTTACAAAATGGTAGTGAAGGCTGAAGAAAAGGTAAAGAGAAGACAAGAGAAAATAGTAAGAGGAAGAGGAACATTTTCTACTCCAAGGAAAGCAACTCAAAATCAAAAATAAGAATCAAGTAAAAGAGATGAAGAGGTTGCATATTTTAGAGGTGGGTATAGAGGCACAAGAGGTAGATTTGGAGGTGGAAGAAGCTCTAACACTTTTGTAGGCATATGTTATCATTGTCAAGAATTTGGATATCCTACTTGAAAGTGTCCTGATAAGGTTAGTTCATCAACAAGTGGAGTAGAAATAAATTCTGAAAGAAGAGCACAAATAGTCCATGAAGATGAGGTTGAGAGTTTAAATTATAATTCACTTCATGATGCTCTTGAAGTGGGTGAAATACTTATGATGAATCTGACTCAAATCTTGAAGACCAAAAATGGGAGAGAGTTGCTTCAAGGAAGGGCCTTGTTCAATATAACTTGTAGATGCAAGATAAGGTATGTAGAGTCATTGTTGATTCAGGTTGCATAGATAATATTGTGTCAAATGAGATGGTAGAAAAGTTGCATTTGTAAAGAGTGCCTAGGGAGAGGCCTTATAAAGTATCATGGGTCAGTGATAAGAAAAATTTGATGGTAAATGAACAAGAAAAAGCGAAGTTTCAAATAGGTCAATATAGAGATGGAGTCCTTTGTGACATTCTACAAATGACTTGTTACCACATGTTGCTAGGTAGGCCCTAACAGTTTGATAGGTTACATATATACCATGGTATGCAAAACACATACACTACAGAGAAGAGTGGGAAAAAATTCTTATTGACTCCATTGAATGGAGTGAGTATGGTGAGGTAATCATGCTTGGGAGAAAAGAGTGTGGATTAAAATGAAAGAAATAACATGAATGTAGCAACAAAGGACATGCTTGATAGAGATAGGAGAGTGGGAAGAAAGCATGAGAATGGCATGCAGTCAAGTGGAAAGAAGAATGTATGGAAAAAGAAAGTGGAACAAATTGTATCTTAGATTGTAAAGTACAAAATGAGTGTGAAGTGCCTTTGGAAAGGCAAGATAAGGGTGATAAGATTCTTGTAAGGGTAGGAAGTTTCCCTGTGGTAGCAAAAAGAGTGAGTGGATAGTTGAAGACAGTGAGAGAACAAGTCTATGAAACTGAGAAGGAAAGGAAAGTGATAAGAAGACAATCAATAAATGGTGAAAGTGATGGGATAGTAAGAAAAAAGATAGTCATTTGTAATAAGGAAGAGATAGTAAATGATGATACTAGGACAATGATTAATGGAATTGGTGAGATAGAAAAAGGAAGGATAGTGAATCATAATACTAATGGGACATAGTATAGTGAAAGGGAAAACTACAGGTCTGATAGTGATGAAACACTATAATGGTACAGAGGGTTATTAGGTTGAAATGATAGTGGAAAAGATAGGGAATGAAGTATTGGCAGGTCTGATAGAGGGAAATAAGTTTGATGGTACAGTTGATAGTGAGGAATGTGTAGTTGGAATGAGTAGTGAACAATGGGATAAGCAAGGAGTTGAAAATAAAGTGATGGAAGATGGAAAGGGGTTGAGTACTGATGTGGAGGAAGGTGAAAATTCAAGGTTTGAAAATGAAAAAGTGTCCAAACACCCCACAGTTTAGAATGGATAGTTGGATAAGCATGCAAGTAATGGTGAAGGAAAGGTCAAGAAGGATAAAGACAATGAGAGAAAAAATACAATGGACTAGTTGAAGACAAGAAAAGAGGAAAAATGCATGAAGAATATAAAGGAGGATATGTGACATTCATATTTCCAAGGGACTTGGAAAAGATCAAAGCTGAGGTGTATGGTGTAGGAGCACCATTGGTGCAGAGTTGTCAATTCAAAGTCATAAAGTATAGGCTCTAGAAGATTTTTATTTTTGTTTAAAAATAAGGTCTATAAGACCATTTTAAATTTGTGATAATTATAGGTTGATGGTGTTTAGGTTTCTAGGTAGTCAAGTTGGTAAAATGTTCAAGAAATGCAAAGTTGTGAAGTTAAAATGATACAAAGTGTTAAAAATTGTAAAATTTGATTTCTAAGGGAATTTGAAGAGTGAAGTCAGTTTAAGGGATAGTTAGGAAGTTATAGGAATTTTTTTTTGGAGGGAATGAATATAAATAATTTAGAGAAATCGTGTGAAGAGGTTGGATAAGTTTGTAAAGAATATTCAGAGCAATAAAATTATGTTTTTCCCTTAATTCTCTGTTGCACTAGCGTGGTAGCAACATATTGTACAGGCCACATATTAAATTTT
>VDFB02174754.1:0-35292 GCA_007258455.2 Sequoia sempervirens
ATCTTTTTCACTCTCTCTCACACACACTCATTATTCTCCCTCCCTATCTCTATCTCTATCTCTATCTCTATCTCTATCTCTCTCCCTCTCTCTATTAATTATCTCTATCACCTCCTTTATCTCTCACTCTTGCCCCCTCTATTTCTATCTTCCATCTCTCCCTCTCCCTCTCTATTTATATCTCAATATCTCTATCTCTCTTATTTACTCCATCTCTCACTTCATATCTCCTACTCTCTCTATATATATCCCTCTCTCTACCTCTCTCTATATACCACTTCCTATATCTTTATATTTCTCTCTCCTGTAGAAGTTATCAAAACCAACTTCAGAACCCAAGAACACCTGCATGCAAAGGGATACCTGTCACAGGGAAGAGAATGGTGAAAAAAATGAGAGAGGGTTTTGAAACTCCGAAATATGAAAAATGTATTAATCAGAGAGTGAGATAAAATACAATGATCAATCCTCATAAAAGGAGATTGTGCAACCCTAAAGAAACCCTAATAGGTAGACATTTAATAATTAATATAATTATTAAATGTCACAATATGCAAACTAAAGTGCAATCTTAAGAGAGGAATAAAAGTAACTTAATTAACATAATTAAGTTAAAACCTTTACTCTAACACCCCCCCTTAAGATGAGCAAGAGTGTAGCTACAAACATGTGCAAGAAAGCAAAGGTAACTACAATGCATGAAAGAAAACAAGGGTCCCGACAACTAGGCTTGATCAAGTACCTGAATACATCCAAATCTCTGTAAAGTGGAGAAAGGGAGAAAATATCATGGGAAAAAAACTCCCCTCCAAGAAAAGAAAAGAAAAGAATGAAATACACTAATGAAAGAAGGATAGGAGGTGGATTACATGATACCCCCCATAGACAGCTTCTATCATATAAGTACATATACAATGGTCTCCATAGGAGAGATATAAAGAGACAAGAAGGCCTCCCCCACAATGAAGAAACTCATGTCGCAATGGTGGATGCCTGATGTAGAATCCAGAAAGAGATCCTAAAGTGGCAAATAATATTCCTTCCCTTGGGAAGAAACAGATCCAAAGGACGATGTCGAAGAAACCCTATGAAGAGTGATGAAACAATCTGTCTCAAGATGTGTGCCATGATATGATGCTGAAGAATCTCTCTGTCTGAACTGAAACAAATGATGCCAAATCCAAACTGATGTGAAGTATATTTCCTTGCTTGCCAAATTTGGGGTTCTAGTGTTGCTTATTAAATGTCACAATATGCAAACTAAAGTGAAATCTTAAGAGAGGAATAAAGGTAACTTAATTAACATAATTAAGTTAAAACCTTTACTCTAACATCTCCATCTCCCCCTCTTTCATTGTCTCCCTCTTTCTATCTCCATATTTCCCTCTCCCTTTTCTTCTGCTAAGTGATCCCACAATATTGGTTTATAATTTTTGGCCAAACTAGATACTGAATTGATTTTTTATAACTAAATCTTCACTTCTGGGCACCTATAGCAGTTAAACCGTGAGGAATTTGAAGATGATGCAAACTAGTGATTTGTGACATTTTGTCTGTAGATTCTATATATATATATATTTTTTAAGTTTTGGAATCATATTGCACTTCTTTTTCCATCTCACTTGAAAACTATTTTTTTTATTAATAAACACCATTTTTAAGGAGTGATGCTCATCGTATACAACATTTTTAAGGAGTGATGCTCATCATATACAACATAACTTCTTTTTTATGAAGGATAAAATTCTTTTTTTTTTGAATTTAGATTTGTAACTACGATATCTAATCCTTTCATTTTGTTTCATAGTGTTTTATTGAATATTTTTTCCTTGATCTTAATCAAGTTTTGAAGTCAAACCAATTACAATTCAGACATAGGTAGATCGTATACAACATATCTTTTTTTGTATGTATCAAAATTCTTTTTTTTACTGGATCAAGGACATCAATACCTAGCCTACACATATTTTTTAGAATTTTATTTTGATAATTTGCTATTTTTCCACATGTGCAGAACAGAGAGCTTGATTTTTAGTGAAAAACCTATCTTTAATCAAACTAAAAAACAAATACATAATAAAACAAAACATATTAAAATTATATTCATTAGATAGCTCGTTCCGAGGACTACCATCATCCAGTTGGTTCTGTGAAGTCTCCTCCATTTTCATCTTCAACTTGAGCTTTGAAGGGAAAAATTCTGGATATTTTTGGTGCCAAAGGGGGAGATGGGGGAAAAGGGGGTTCAAATGAACCCAGGTTCGAGCAAAGCCCCCTTTCTACAAATTTTCTCGTTATTTTTTATTTCAGGAAATAAGAAATATGTGGGACCCAACATTTAATAGGTTTCGCTCGAAGAGAGGTTTGAGCGAACCCTTATTGGGTTCGTTCGGACCCTAAGTTCGTTCAAACCCCCCAAAACCCAAATTTTTTTCATGGGGGCATTTTTGGCAATTTTGCTTCCTCAAGAGAATTGTAAACCAGTTTTGTGGGATCACCCTTCCATCTCTCCCTTTATATATTTATCTATATTTGTCTTTGTCTCTGTCTCTATCTCTCACCCTCTCTATCTTTCTCAAGTTATATTTATCTGTCTATCTCTCCTTTATATCCCTATCTCTCCCTCTCTCCCTCTACCTATCACTTCCTCTTTCTATGTCTCTCTACTTCTCTCTCCTATCTCTATTTCTTTCCCCCCTCTCTATCTATTTATACATATATATCTCCCTCTCTATCTCTCTACATATCTCTCTTACTCATACAAACACACACAATCCTTGTTTCTCCCTCTCTATCTCTATCTCTATCTCTATCTCTATCTTTCCATACTTAAATTCTTACATATCTCCCTCTCTTTATCTCATTATATATCCATCTATCTCTACCCCTCTCTATATATAACTTCCTATCTCTATCTTTGATTTCTCTAGATCCGGGCTCTCTCATTTTCTCCCTCTCTCTCCCTCTCTATATATTTATCTCTTCCATCTCTATCTATCTCTTTGTTAGGTCTCTCTTTATCTCTCCCTCTCCTCTCCATATCCCTCTCCTCCATCTCCATCTCTATCTCTATCTTTAACTACCTCTCTATATCTATCTCCTCACCTCTCTCTCTCTCTCTCTCTCCCTTATATCTCTCTCTCTTTCTATTCCCAAATCTCCCTCTCTCCCTATTGAAAATATAACATGAGCCTATTGGTAATGGAGCCTTATTATCTTCTTGATTTAGAGGTTTTTTTTATAGTTGTGTTCGGATCCATGTAAGCAAATGCATGGTTGATTTGAAGCTATCACTTCTCCATTAAGACCTTTGTTTCACAAACAACATTATTTTCTAAATGGCCTACCAATTGACCTCATGCATACTACACAAATGTATGTAAAAAATAGACCAAAAATTTCCCTAATTGACCTTCCACACTTCTTCAGTGTACCCATTGCACACCAAAGTGTGATTGCTAGTTATTAATATTATTACATTTTTCATATATATATATATATATTATATATTAAAATTTTATAATATTTAAATGTGTAATTTATTATTTACATATTATATTTATTATACTATAAAAATTATTAAAATTTTAAATATAAAAAATAATATTTAAAATTTTTTAAATATACAATTAACTATTTATGTACATTATATTTATTATTTATATGTGTTATAATTAAAATAAATCTAAACATCTAAGTTTATATAATATGTATTTGCAATGTACAAATGTATGAAGTTTTGATAAGGGGGAGGGTTGGGTTGGAAAATTATTTCAAAAAAGCTACTTGAAACATATGAGAGTGTTTGTGGTTGTTTATGACGCCATTAAACAAGCTTTGCATATGAACTATGCTAGAAATCTATACAGGGTTTTGGGTATACATTCTGAAGAAATTGGTAATTAGCTAGTAAATGGAATAAAGGACAAATATTTTTCCATTTCTTTTCTCCACTCTCATCGTAGGCACCATAATGTAAATGCTCCTCCTTTGTTGCTTGCCTCAGTCCATGATGATGATTCATCTCAAGAGTTCCAAGATGAGAGTTTTGTGGCAAATGGTGATTTGGTTTGAAAAACTATGATAATATGGTAGATTTTTTTATGAAGATACTTATAGATTCTTGTAATTATGTAATATCTCTAGTTGCTTCTTCTAGTTGTTATGCTAAAGCTTCTCATATGAGCCAGTGTTCTTTGGTCCTAGCAATTTTTGTAATCAATAGGCAACAACCTTCCTACTATTGTATATTTCTACTATATAATATAATATATAGGCTAAATGCCTTTTTCCAAAACAAAAGTTTATGTTATTTTTTAAAATAAATTTAAATTAAATTTTAAATTTTGTTAGATAATTTATTATTTATATATTATAATACAATAATTATTAAAATATTAATAATAAAACTCCATTTATGGGAATTGTCGTGATAATCCTTCCAATCCAAGGTTCGATGTTAAATGGAAACCACCTGACAAAGGATTGGTTAAGGCTAATTTCGATGGAGCATCAAGTGGTAACAAGAGACCCTCAGGGGCCAAGTGTATCCTAAGAGACCACTTAGGTAGAGTTCTTGTGGAGGTGGCAAGGAAACTTCCAGATGGCACAAACAATGAAGCATAGATACAAGTGACATGGGTAGGCACAAATTTATGTAAGAGTATGGCTTTCAAGAAACTCCATCTGGAAGGGGACTCATAGATAATAATAAACGTGACTAGAAGAAAGGAGACACCCAATTGGAGGATCCAAAAATTCATTCTCTGAATTTGGGAATGCTTTGGCAAGCTGAAGAGCTTCAAAATCTTCCATATTTACTATGAAGGTAATGGGGAGCCAGATAGACTATCAAAATAAGTGATTGTAGTGATGGTAAATCCATACAAGACCTTCAATGGAGATTCGTAGTCCTACCCACATGCACTAGATGGCCAAGGCAAGGCCTAAGAGGACAATGGAGTAATGGAGGTGGCAGAGCATGTAAATGCAAAAGGAAGATTGACGATAAAAGGGCTATAAGGGAGGGCAAATCCTGGGCCTTAATGTCATAAAGAGATGGAGCCAACCATTCACTTGAATGCCAAGGAGAGACAAATAGCATTTAGAGGTAAAAATACAGAGCATAGGTTGAGGAAGTTGTTTACGGTGATAGAGATGGAGGCGTGGGATGCCATCAAGACTATTCTAGGTTACAAATTCTTGGCCTCCAAGTATGGTTATCACATTAACAATGATATCTCCTCCATGTTTCTGCCTTGGTGATTAGAGGTGAGGGAGGAAGTCTAGATGGTGAGGTGGCTAATGAGGAGGGTGGTGAAGGCGTGCTAGCGGGAAGGGATGGAGTGGTATTTGGAGATGATGGTGATAGGTTGGGGTCTAAGGCTTGTGGAAGGTGTTTGGCCACAACTCACTATGCATGACAATGGGTCATGGGTGCCCTTTGTGGTGTGGAGTGTCAGGGAAGACAGCGAGGCAAGGATGCAAGAGGTAATAGGGAACATCATGATGCTCAAAGAAATTGTGGGAGCTCATTGGATATTAAAAATGCAGGCAGTGCTGGTGCTTCTCGCCCCTCAAGGGGAGTCTGGGGTGGAGGAGCAGGGGGATGGAGTTGTAGGAGCATAATGCCTGGAGGAAAATTTTGTTTTTGTTTAAAATTTTGTCAAAAATTTATAGACATTTGATAATTTTGAATATGTATTTTGGGGTTTAACACATCATTTTAATATATCAAAAAAATATTAAAAATAAAAAAATATTTTAAAATTTCTAAATATATAATTAACTATTTATACATTATATTTATTATTTTTATATGTTATAATTGAAAGATATCTAAAAATCCAAATTTAAAAAAAATTAAAACTAAGACTAGATAAGAATGCAGTTGTTTTTTTTTAATTAAATATTATATTTTTTAATATTTTAAAAATTTTGAGGGTTGAGATCATTTCAATCATCTAGACTCATTCTCTATAATTTTCGACCGTTGATTTTTCAAAAGCAAATCATCCACTTCATATTAAAAAAAACCCTTTTGCCTAAAAACAATGTATATAAAGGCTTTCTTGACGGGCAAGCTGCATATTAATCAATAATGAAAGCAAACGCGTTTCAAGCTGATACTAATCAATAATGAAAGCAGACGTCTTTTAATTAGAGGACTCTTCTCCGTAGCTGTCTCTGGTCGAGAATGCAAGAAAATGACTACTACCTTGGGGCATTGCTTTTTCTTTATCTTTACATAGAAATCGGGAAAGCGTATTACTGCGTGCAACACTGAAATTTCATTAGGCTAAGGAGTTGGGGAATCTTCATCTACCAGTCATTCAATGCCCATCTCTCCATAAACCTAAATCTGGGATTTTGTCTGTTTGATTTGCAGATGTAACGATGGCAACCATGGCGGCTTCTGCTTCACTGCATTTTATTATTGTTTTCTTAATGGTAGCTTTCTCTGCAGTTTATTGTCAGGCTATTGACAATCCCACAGGAGGAATATGCAACAACAGGAATGATAACAGCACTGTCTGTCAAGGAGTAAAGGGGCTTAAGTTCTCAAATGTTTCAAAGGCGGGATCGACCTCATCTCCGCGTGCATCTTCCTCATCTACTCCTACCACAAAATCTCCATCATCTACACCTGCAACAAAATCTCCGTCATCTACACCTGCAACAAAATCTCCAACAAGAGGAGGGACAACCAAGACTCCACCCAGTTCAGACGATGGATCTGATGATAGCACTAAGAGTATGGGTTCCCCATTTGTTGTGGCTCGCCCATCTTTGCAGGCTGTGGCTCTGGTAATCTCATTTATACCATTTCTTTTCTTTGTTTTCAGTGCTTGAAAGGGTTTGGCATTAGGGTTATCTGTATTTTTACTGAAGCACTGTTGTAATTACATTAGGGCTTGGCCCCTGTTTTGTATATACTTTTATTTAGGTTGCAGAAAGGGAGAGGGCTAATTTGTATTTCCTTGAATGGAATCTGCTTCCTTTGTTTTTCAGTTTGGGACATTTTCTGGTGGTTTGGTGATTTTGCTGTCTGTAATTTGTTTATCCGTAATGGATTTACCTAGTGGTTTTATTGTATGGCAATCCATAATTTACTCGGTCTGTGCTGCTTGTAAAAGACAGAAGCCTTTTTCTGTGTAAAATGATTAATGATGTGAAATGTTTCGTTCTCCTGTTGAAATTTTTGGAACCAGAATACAAACTGACAGGATTTTTAAAAGATAAAATTAAAAAGTAATATATGTGATTGCATTGTAAACCCTTGTTTGGTGTGGATTCACATTTACGAGTTTAAAAATTTGGTATAAATTTGCATTTACATAAGTAATGAATAGTGAATGGAGCTCATCAAATTCCCCTATTTTTAAGTGGATTTACAATAGGAATAGTAGATTTAGGTATATTTGTATTTCAATTTATATTATTTTTAAGTGGATTTACAATAGGAATAGTAGATTTAGGTATATTTGTATTTCAATTTATATTGACAAATATTGGATTTAGGTGTTCTTAAATTTTATTATCATACATTCTTTTGTGAAAAGAGTTAATATAAGCCACTTATATAAGTAGTCTAGAATATCTTGAAATTAAAAATATATTTGTTGTTGACTCAATTTGAGGGTTGTAAGTCAATTCTAATCATTTGTGGCACTATTCGTCTTAGAGATAACAGATTTCTACAATTCATATAGATTTTTCTATGAATGTTTTTGGCTTAGATTTTACTCCTTAGATCCATCATGAGGAAATCAGAGAGCATAAGGAGTAAAATTACAAACACAATCTAAGCTAGAAACATTCATAGAAAAAATATTCCTCTTCCTAATGAACATGGAAAAAGTGGATTTGTGATTAGGTTGACACCTCTTTTTGCTTTTGGCATAGGTCCCTCATCTCACATCCCATTTTTAGGTTTCCTATCTATCTCCCCATTTTCCTTCGTTGAGAGAGAAATGGGGGATAGAGAGAAGACAAAGATATAAAGAGCTCTATTTCTCTTTTGTTCCCAATTTCTTTCTCTTTTTGTTCCCATCTCTCCCTCTACACACATATATAATCCTATCTACCTCTCTCTTTATATATATATATATATATATATATATATATATATATATATATATATATATATATATATATATGTCTTTCTATCTTTTTTCTCCCTTTGCCTTTTTATATCTTATCTCTACCTCCCTCTCCCTTCTCTCTTCCTCTCTCTTTTTTCTCTATCTATTTTCCTCCTTAAAGTGTGCAATGGGTACACTAAAGAGGTCTTAATGGTCAATTATCACATCCTTAATCAAATAACATGCTACCTTGGCATAACTCCTTAGGATCATGTGCTATCTTTGAATGGCTGGCACAAAACAATTGATCAAAAGTTGGTTTCTCTATAACTTTCAATTTAGACTTTAAGTTCTAAATTTATTTTCTTTTATAAATAAAAATAAAAATTCAAAATATAATTATTCTACAATAATTAAAATTATAATAAGAGAATTAATTAGAAATTAAATTAATTCTATTAATTATTAATTATTTTTTATAATTTCATAAAAGACACAAATAATTAAAATAAATTTAAAACATAAATCTAAATTAAAATTTAAAATAAAATAAACTAAATACAAAATCAAAATATTTAAAAATGTAAATATTAATAAAAATAATAATTTTAAAAAAATAATAATAAACAATAAACTTATTAAGTTATTAAATAATTAAATAAAAAGTAAAACTAATATTAGTAAAATATAATTTAATTTTTCATTTCAATCTTATAAAAAAAATTGTTTTAAACAAAAAACTACTTTAAAATTGTTAAATTATTTTAAAATAAAATAAAAATATTTTTTAAAATTGAAATATTAATGAAATATAATTCTATTTTTTATTTCAATCTTATAAAAAAAATTCCTTTACTTAAAAAAAAAAAATTACTTTTAAATTGTTAAATCATTTTTAAAAAGTAAAAATAGAGAATCATAAGAAAAATGAAGATGAAAAATGAAGATGTAAAATGGAGACCGTTGATTTGAATCTTGCATTCTTCTTCTTAATTCTTAACCGTTGATTTCAAAACATAGATCGATTTCAAAAAGTAGATTGTCCATTTCAAACGATGGCCATGAAAACTTTCTTGACGGGCATCGATAACTGTTAAATTTAAAGCTGCACACTAATCAATAATGAAAGCAGACGCGTTTTAATTAGAGGACGCTTTCGAGAATGCAAGAAAATGACGACAATTTTGGGGCAATGCTTTTACCTTATCTTTACTTTGAAGTCAGGAAAGCGTTTTACTCTGCAACACTGAAATTTCATTAGGGTAAGGAGTTACGGAATCTTCATCTACCAGCCATTCGATACCATCTCTCCATAAACCTAAAACTGGGATTTCGTCTGTTTGATTTGCAGATGTAACGATGGCAACCATGGCGGCTTCTGCTTCAGTGCAGTTTATTATTGTTTTCTTAATGGTAGCTTTCTCTGCAGCTCTTTGTCAGGCCATTGACAATCCCACAGGAGGAATATGCAACAACAGGAATGATAACAGCACTGTCTGTCAAGGAGTAAAGGGGTTTAAATTCTCAAATGTTTCAAAGGCGGGATCGACCTCATCTCCGCGTGCATCTTCCTCATCGACTCCTAGCACAAAATCTCCGTCATCTACACCTGCAACAAAATCTCCAACAAGAGGAGGGACAACCAAGACTCCTCCCAGTTCAAACGATGGATCTGATAGTAGTACTAAGAGTATGAGTTCCCCATTTGCTGTGGCTCGCCCATCTTTGCAGGCTGTGGCTCTGGTAATCTCATTCATATCTTTTCATTTCTTTGTTTTCAGTGCCTGAAAGGGTTTGGCATTAGGGTTATCTGTGTTTATACTGAAGCGCTGTTGTAATTACAGTAGGGATCGGCCCTGTTTTGTATAACCTTTTATTTAGGTTGCAGAAAGGGAGAGGGCTAATTTGTATTTCCTTGAATGGAATCTGCTTCCTTTGTTTTTCAGTTTGGGACATTTTCTGGTCATTTGGTGATTTTGCTGTCTGTAATTTGTTTATCTGCAATGGATTTACCTAGTGGTTTTATTGTATGGCAATCCAGAATGTACTCAGTCTCTGCTGCTTGTAAAATACAGAAGCCTTTTCTGTGTAAAATACTAAAATGATTAATGATGTGAAATGTTTTGTTCTCCTGTTCAAATTTTTGGAACCAGAATACAAATTGACAGGATTTTTAAAAGATAAATTAAAAAGTAATATATGTGGGTGATTCTTTAAAAAATAGTCTGTAATATCTTAACGCATTGTAAATGGTTCATTGAACAGTAAACCCTTGTTTGGTGTGGATATAAATTTACAAGTCTAAAATTTCGGTGTAAATTTGCATTTACGTAATGAATAGTGAATGGAGCTCATCAAATTCCCCTGTTTTTAAGTGGATTTACAATAGGAATAGTAGATTTAGGTATATTTGAATTTCAATTTATATTGACAAATAATGGATTTAGTTCTTAAATTTCATTATAATACATTCTTTCGTGAAAAGAGTTGGTATAAGCCACTTTTATAAGTGGTCTAGAATATCTTGAAATTAAAAATACATTTGCTGTTAATGATTTATTTTTATATCTACATTTACCTTTTTTTTTTTTTAATTTGACAATTTCTTCAATAATGTGTATTATCGGGAGAATGATGGTTATATAACAGATATTACTATTGTAAGTTTGATAGTATCCTCCTACTCAATTCTAACATCTACTTCCCATGAAACCTCGAGTCATTCTAAATTCTGAGTACTAGCATATTGGAATTGGATTAAGATACATAAGCTTCTTCTTTTTCATATTTTCTTAGGAAGAGAACATCATGTTGAATAAACAATTCAACAAGTTTATCAAAAGTAATACTTGTAATCATACAAAAAACATGAAGCATCTCAACAAAGTTCCTTAAAGAATTAGGAAGCCCTTTCTTAACAATAGCAACTATTAAGTCATCAAATTACCCAAAACGAACCTTAGTATATTCTTAGGAAGTATTTCTAAGTTTAAAATGTACTCTCATATCCCCACCATTTTCTAAGTAGACAATTTCATTTGAATAAAGTCCTCTTGTTTTTAGGATTTTTGTCATGTAAGTCTAACAAGGTTTTCTAGGCAATATAGCCATGGGGAGAATTTTCAATGTGAACATACTTGTCTCAAGTGCATGAAAACTTGTTTAATACAAAGGCTCTTGAATGCATTCAGCGTATCTTGGGTAGTAGTCAACATGGTATTTGGATGTTTCAAAGCATCCCATAGCTTGTTAAAAATGAGTGATTTATCTATCATTCATTTTCAATCAACATAATTGGAAATTGTAAAATTGTAAAATGATTATTATCAAACAATATATTTTGAAGTTATCAAATTTTGTACATATTTTAAAAAACACAAATAAATACTTCTACAGGGTTTTGCACTTAAACATTCATGTAGAGCCAAAAGAAATGTATACACGTATATTTTCAATATATCATCTCATGCTAACCATCGTACAAGTTTAAATAAAATAAGAGTGAAAGTTCACCCTATGACCTCTTCAAACTTGTGACCACTCATAAACAAACAACTTACCAAGTAGTCTAAGTTCACGCTTGAGACTAACATTATTTTTTTTATATGGTCTTATTTTGGTAGAAAAATGAAATAAAAAATAAATAAACAAAATTGTAAAGATTTTCATACCCTTAAATTTTTTACCACCTTTTGCATTATTTTCAATATCATTTGATAATTTTTTAATGCTTTAGCAACTAAAGCAAAGCAAATATGAAATATATTTCAATGTCTCACACCAATCAACATATTCTAGAGCCTTTTCTCAATTATTTAATGCTTCCAACACCATTACTTAGTAATTTAATGCTTTTTAGAAAATTTTATGGTAGATTTCAAGTGTCATTGATCAAACTCCACTACTAAAGTACATTTATTAATAGCTAAAACACATTTAGCAATATATTTCTACGACTAGCATGATACAAAATAGTATCTAATAACATAATCCAATGCCACTCTCAACATCTTTGTACTTCTTGATATGAACAATTTAACCACCAACAATAACAACACTTCCTTCTACAATGCTCTCAATAATGTTTGTATTTATTTCTTGGTTGGCAAACATTCAACACAACAATTCTTTCAATAAACTTCATAAACCTATCTTTAATACCATTGTTCAAACATCAATTTAATTTGAAAATACATTGAATATTCTACCCAATATTTGTGGGAAAAAGCATTTCATTAATCTCAAAATAATATGCAAGAGAGTATATGTATATTGTTACCCCTTAAAGACAAACGTGATATACATAAAGGTTTTACCATTCTAGTAAATCTTTTACATCCAACCTACCTAGTATAGATGAACACTTACCAATGATTATATCTCGCTATTAAACTAAGTTACTCTATTGAAATAAGAGAGTGTCTTTTATAAAATATGTATGCACCTTGTACATTATCTAATCTAATGTTAACAAATACTAAATCTAAGGACTTTAATAATCTAAGAAAATACCATACAAGCTATTTGTTGAGTAATTTGATTATTCTTTCTTAGTAATGTGCATAACATTTATCAATATAAATTACAAAGTGTCTACAAAGTAACAAATGACTAGTTATTTGAACAATTAGAAAAAGGGTAACAAAATCGCAACTTATATCAATCAATTAATATAGTATAGTTACACATTTAGAGGCATTAGAGCATCTTTGGACACATGAAAGCTACTAAAATTGGAAAGCATTTGAGAAAATAACAAGTTTATAGGGCTCACATGAGTATCGCATACCTAATACAATCTAACCAACCAACAAGCTTGAAGCTCTTATTATATCAAAATAGAACAATTGAAAGCGTGTTAAAAATAGCAAGTCATAAATATTAAGAACATATAAATATTGTTTTGTTGGAAAAGGAGATTCTAGGTCTAATGGGTAGATCACTAAAATCAAACCTTTTCCAAAAACATGTGGGAATCTAAATCAACAAGGATATGAGATTGACTTGCAATGTAAAAGGTGAGTCAATCAACCTTGGATTTGATTCTTTGAAGGCCTTAGAGATTGGATTTTGATGTGATGCAATGATGTAACTATGTAAACTATGAAGATGCAACATTTTGTTATGAATTATGACAAATTGGAAGCACACAGATAAATTTCAATTCAAAATTGGGGAGGGTAGATACCTAGATACACCTTTCATTTCAATTTGAGTTGATTATTGTTCGTCTAGGACGTAAGGATGCCCTAGACTATGTGCTCCCTTCCTCAGGTCTGAAAATACATGTCTCAAGACACCAACTTGTAGTTTCTTTTCTCTAGGTTTGATTGTCGAAACTTCATCTATTGTTGAGAAAATATAGATTTCACTTGTCAACTTGTAGGGTGTGAGTGCATGAATGAACAAATATCTTTCAATCCTCCAATTCACCTCAAATCTGCAACCTACACACACGAAAAGAAGGGAAGGGTTTTTCCATATAGGGGCTTGGCTCAATCAAACCTCGTGTTGGTATTTCTACCTCCACAATGACAAAGCTAATGATAAAAATGAGCTTATCCTTTTGAGGAATAGAGGATAAATGATAAATAAGTAGTGAATTGACAACTTTTTGCGACTCACCACTCAAATTTGATCTCCTTGATGATCTAAATTCACACTCATCACCTTAAAGGCTTCATTGTTGCTTGCTTTGATTTGATTTGAAGACCTACAAATGTTAGTGCTCAAAAACAAAATGTGTGCAAAATATGAATACAACTCACATAAAACTTGACATCATGCTTGAACGACAAAATGTTGCAATAATCTTGATAACTCTTCCCTTGACTACCCTTTGACTAATTTTAGGATCTTCAATTGCTCAATAATTTCTCTTTGGATTTGATATGATAGAATGACTAGGTATTTATATGCAATTATTCTAGAATTTCTCAAAAATCAAATACCGATGGCTACCAATTGAAATTAAAAATTAAAATAATAAATTATCAACACCAACATATTTAAATTTGGAGCCAAAAATGTTGGTCTAGGGTGTAGGGTGTCCTAGACTAGATTCCTGCCTTTTCAGGATCAAAAGTGTCCGGGGGAATATTAAATGCATAATTTGATTTCTCATGTTTGATTTTCCAAGAATGTTTATAAAATGTGCAATTAAATGTATAATTAATAAATTAGGTGTATAATTATGTCCAAGCACATAGGGGGGAGAAAAACCTTGTGTGAAATTGTCAAGTGTGACAATTTTCAACGTTACAAGTACACTCTATCAATGGATTACATAATGAAACATGATCAATTGCTCTAGTCGTTTCCACATTGTAAAGCATTTTGAATTCCAAAATATAAGAAAATAATTGATATATGAATACCAAAGAATCAAAACCCATCCAAGCTTAGACATCCAAACACATAAATTGAAAGCTTTTCCCATACTAAAATAGTGGTCTATCTTTAAAGGAAATGCCCTACCATGAATTAGAAAATTTGGACCTATTATAAAATACAACTTGAATGCACTATAAATTTTGGAAAACTCACAAGGTTTCTTCACTTATGAAGAAAATAATATATAAATCATTATCTACCATTAGGTATGGACCTTAGGAGATACAAGTTGTAAAATTATAATACCTAAAAACTAATTTGATCAAAGATTCTCAAGGAAATCCTAGATTGATGTGTTTGGAATTGATGTCTACTTCAACATTGCTTAAAATTTAAGCTCAGTCTTGAATTGATGTCTAGTGTATCTTTCTTATTCTTAAGTAGCTTCTTGAATTCTTATTCAATAACACTTTACCATCCTCACCAAGGGGTGAGGGTAATATTTTTTTCACTAGTGAAAGGATACATGCCTATATGTTTAGAGATATTTTTCTTATGAGTGTTAGTTAGGAGTTGCATAATTGTGTAATCTTCTTGCTAAATATTTCATTGATTTTTATTACAGACACCTTCCAATTTTTAATACCTACAAAATTAATTAATCATTAAATAGATTATAAAGCTTTGAACAAATATTTTTGCATGGATTACCTTAGTAACTAGGAATTCCAAGGTCTTATCAATCTTAGTTTTCATCTATGCACTTAGGGTTTATGTAGAATCCATAAAATTTAGAGAAAAATCTATTTCTAAAGCTACCTCTAAAATTCCTTTCTTGTATGAGGTACATATCTCCTTGATGAGATTTAAGAAGCCTACATTTTTCTCTACTTTGTTAACATATTCCTTAAAATTTAAGACTTCCTAGTACTTGTCCTTAATTATTTTCTTAATAGGCATCATTTCTTCAATCATATCCTTCATAATATCCTTCATTGTAACCTTGAAACTTTTACATCTTTAATTTTTTCTTCTCTAATTCATTTTTTGTGACACAAATCTTACTCACCTTTGATGCAAGGAGTTAACTTCCTAAATCATCCTATTATCCATTTGATTGGATTTCTCTAGATTCTTCCTATGACCCTCTAAATTTATTTACTCTTTATTTAGTGGAACAAGATTATTAACATGGTGATGATGTGACCTTTAATGATTCCTTTAAACTATTAAAACCCCTTTTGAATTGATCTTAATCACACAAGAGATCAAATGACTAAGGATACAATCATTTTTAATGATCCCATTGTCACTACATTGATCATTTGAAATAAGATCAACAATTCTTAAGCATCTTCATTTAAACCAATAGGATAAGTAGGGAAAGTCTTCTCAATATTGAACCATAGGTAAAAATTATCAAAGAATCAAGAACTATTTCCAAAGAACCAAACACACCAAACTATTTGTATTCCCTCATAAGGAATGAAAACAAAAATAAAAAAGAATAAATAAATCAAGGAGAAAGGATAACTTACATATTTACATGAATATCTCTATCTAGATTCAAGTGTGAGGCACAAAGTAAATATTATTGACCAGGATTGGGAGCTTGTGTCACTTGGATTATAAAGCTCAAAATAATTATCCAAAGTATTTTAAACTTACTATGACACCTTGGCTTTTCTTTTTGTTCGTACCATATTATAACTATATCTCCATCCTTGAAATTATGTTTAGTGGAATGTTTGACAAACCAATATTTGCAACTTCTTGGTGCCTCTGTATTATTTTTCTAGTTGATTCTATTTTTCCCTTGAGTTTGGAAAAGATTTATTTTTGATAAAATAAGGTGGGAAAAGGGTCATGTTATGAATTTGAGCCTCCTATTTTATTTCCCATCAATTATAACCGATCTAAGAAAGCTTAATGGGTTTATCATGCTCAAGTGTCCCTCTGGTAGATATTTTATCCCTTTTCCAAGCTTCACTCAAATACCTAATTGAAAAATCAGGGGCAATAACTTTTCCTCATTTTGGTTCATTTCAAGTTTCAGGTTCCCATTTGGACTTGGGATATTTTTCAAAAAGTCCAAATCCATTTCTGGTTCCCCGTCCCCCTTTTTCCATTTTGTTCCATTTTGGGTTTTAGGCTCCCTTTTAGATTTCAGACATATTGGCCCATTTTGGGTTTTGGGTTCCCATTTGGACTTGGGACATTTTCCAAAAAGTCCAAATCCGTTTCTAGTTCCACATCCCCCCTTTTCCTCATTTTGGTCCATTTTGGGTTTCAAGTTCCCATTTGGATTTGGGACATTTTCCAAAAATTCCAAATCCATTCACAGTTCCCCACACTTTTCCATTTTGGTCCATTTCAAGTTTTGGTTTCCCTTTTGGATTTTGGCCATTGATGCAGGGGCACCCTTTGACGCACTTTTTTCATTTTGTGAAACTTTGAATTTTGGGTTGTTTGGACTTGTTGTGGGTCAATAAGGTTAATTTTGACCATTCTAGGTCATTTGCATTGGACCATTGTTTGGAATGTGTCAAGTTTGTTGTGAGTGAGTCTTCCTCTACATCATTTTTGGTATCAGAGCCCGAAACTCTCTAGGAAATGATTTAATTATTTTGGCTAATGTGGTTTAGTGAGATTTGATGTTTAAGGATGACTCTTAATAAGATGAAAGATGGGGAAAGGGCATCTAAATTATTAAATACTTTATTCAAAGTGGCAAAGAAGCTACAAGAGGAAGAAATGGCAGAGGAGGAAATGGCAGCCAAGATTGAAAGCAAGTTGGAAAAGGAAAGATTATTCTGGACTACCTACAAGTCTAAAGGTAAATGCTATCAAGTTGTGATTTCACATAACTGCATGGATAATATTTTTTTTAAATAAATGGTAGATAAATTGGGTTTGGAAAGAATACAACACCCTATGCCCTATTCAGTGAGTTGGCTTCAAACAGGTAACCAGGTAACTGTACATGAGAAATGAAAAGTTGATTTTCACATAGGCAATTATAAGGATGAAATAGTTTGTGATATTATGCATTTGGATGTATGTCACATTGTGTTTGGAAGGTTGTGGCATTATAGCAGGATAGAAAAGTATAACAACAAAAACAACACATATGAGTTGGACAAAGATGGGAAGAAATATGCATTAGTAGCCTTGAAGGGTGAGTGCACAAGAATTGAAAGCTCGTTTTTAAGTGAGACGATAGATGTACAACAATATGAAGAAGAGACAAATGAGGTAATGGTTGAGGTAAAAAATTTTGAAAACATGTTTGAAAAACCAATTGAAAAAAAAATGGAAGAAATTTCTTTTGAGTTTGCTCAACTAATGAAAGTAATAGTGATGTTGATGTTGAAGTGGGTGATGTTCAAGAAGAAGAAGAAGAGACAACAAAAGAAGTTGTAAAGAACTCACGAATAGTCCAAAGAGAGAAGAGAGTCATGGAGGATAAGGAGATAGCATGGTTCTCAAGAGAAGAACCGAGAGTTGAGAATGTTGATGTCAAGGAACATAAAAGAATGGATGAGAAATTCAAAAATAAAAATGAATGGCTGAGTAAGGTTGAGGTGAAGCCAAATATTTTGGAGAATAATGAAGAGAAAAGAATGTATGGCAAACAACATGAGGTGGATGAAGAAGTGAAGTATGAAAACAAAGAACGTGATCTCTTTAATATGTTTGTTTCTTGTGCAAGTAAATAAGACAAAGTGGATGAAGAGAAAATAAATCTCCAATTGCAGTCAAACCTAAAGCTAGAATGAGGATACAAGTGAAAAACCATGGATATATAGCACCAAGTTGGCCTTGGCTCAAGAAGCATGTTGTTGGATTGAAAAGCACAAGTGAACTAGTTGAAACAAATGTAGTTGAGGTCCAACAAAAAGAAAACAATGCACACATGCAAATGACCTAGAAGACAAGAAAGAAGATTCATATTTGAGGTGGAACTCAAATTTTTCTCTCCCCTCAGGAGTATGATGCAAGGGAATCCTTTGATGCACTTTTTGTCATTTTGTGAAACTTTGAATTTTGGGTTGTTTGGACTTGTTTTGGGTCAGTAAGGTCAATTTTGACCATTCTAACATTCTAAAGTGCATCAAAGGATGTCCTTGCATTAGTCATTTTGGCCCATTTTAGGTTTTTGGTTCCCACTTCGACTTGGGACATTTTTCAAAAATTCCAAATCCCTTTCAGTTCCCCATCCCCCTTTTCCTCATCTTGGTCCATTTCGGGTTTTAGGTTCCCTTTTGGATTTTGGACATTTTGATCCATTTTAGGTTTCAAGTTTCTATTCGAACTTGGGTCATTTTCCAAAAAGTTCAAATCCATTTCTAGCTCCCTATCTCCCTTTTTCCTCATTTTGGTTCATTTTGAGTTTCAGGTTCCCATTTAGATTTGGTACATTTTCCAAACAATCCAAATCCATTTCTGGTCCCTATACCCCTTTTTCCCTCCAAAATGTCCTCTCATGATTTTGATTCCCCCAAGGAAATTTTTCCTCCAAAATGTCTTGTTGGAGTTTTGATTCCCCCAAGGACATTTTTCCTCCAAAATTTCCTGTCGAGGTTTTGATTCCCCCAAGGACAGTTTTCCTTCAAAATGTCCTATCGGGGTTTTGATTCCACGAATGACATTTTTCCTCCAAAATGTCCTTTTGAGGTTTTGATTCCCCCAAGGACATTTTTCTTTCCAAAATGTTATGTCGAGGTTTTGGTTCCCCCAAGGAAATTTTCCCTCCAAAATGTTGTGTTGGGGTTTTGATTCCCCCAAGGGCATTTTTCCTCCAAAATATCCTATCAAGGTTTTGATTCCCCAAGGACATTTTCCCTCCAAAATGTCCTGTCGAGGTTTTGATTCCCACAAGGATATTTTTCCTCCAAAATGTCTTGTTGTGGTTTTGATTTCCCCAAGGACATTTGGTCCCTTCAAGATTTTGTGTTCCCTCCAAACATTTGGATAAATTCCAAATGTCCAAATCTGTTTCATGTTCCCTCACCCGCCGCCCAACGAATTTTCATGTTTTGACCCAGAAATCACCATAAATGTTGCAACAACTTCCCCAACTACCAGATCTGATTCTTAGAGCTACATAAATTATTTCAAATAGATTTTTTACCAGTTGTAAGTGGAAAAACTAGCATCCATGCTTAATTTATTGTTTGTAGACCACGTTTTTGTTTGAGGGCCATCCCCAATTATGTTTTTGCTACAGATTTTGTGGGTTTTTTATCTTCATTCATGGATCCATCATTATGGAAGCATGGCTATGATGTTAAGGCCATTATGACAATATTTTGGCTTGAGATTTGAATTGCACATGTCTGCACCTGATTTTCTAGGGTTTTGGCTAGGGTTTCCTACCTAGTCACATGAATTATCTCTCTCTATGACTTGCAAATGATATAAGACACTTTGGTGCTTATTGTAAGGGTTCTTCCCTAGTTTTTCTCTAGCAAACTTATGCTATTTTTGCATTATGCAACTGTAAATCAGCTTTCATGCTTCTATGTTAATAAAATCACTATTTTTACCCCTCCCCAATGCTTGTTTCTTGTGTAACATTTGATACCTCTATGCATGTGAAATGAAAGGAAAAAGGAGGGAATGAATTCAATCAATGTGGAATGATGAAATTGTTTAGGATTCAAACAAACCTCTCCCTAATTTCATTAGAAAGAGATAAGATTACAAAAGGGTAGAATTGAATTTCAACCTTGAGGTGAATCAACCTTATTTTGGACCTTGGATCTCTGCTTTCTTATGAAAAAATGACTTATTTGCAATGTTTTGGAATGATTTAAAGTTTATTAATTAAATGAATTATATGGCCTAATGCTTGAAATGAAGAATTCTATGATAATCAAAACAAAAATGACAATTTCTAGGTAGATTTGAGAAGGATATAATGCTATGCACTTGTGATAAAAATAGGGTTTTAGGGCCTATTGCAGGATCAATTTTCCCTTGGGTGAGTGGGTCCTTGACTAGGGATCCAAAGTAAATTTTTGCAGTCCTCTGATCCCATATCTAAGCTTTTGGTTTCTCCAGGTTTGACTATCAGAAAGCTGGAAATAAAATTTGTAGGTGAGTTTCTATAGCTTGACATCAATGATGACAACTTATGCAACTTTGCAAAATTTCTCCTTTGACCATCTTTCAATTCTTCTTTACTTGTAAATATACACATACAAAGAGACAAGCAAAAATGTTTTTTTTTCAGGTGAATGGGGGTTTTCCTTAGTCAAACCCCATGTTTGGTAATTAAACCTTGGTAATGAAATAATGAAAAAATGAAGGGATTGATGAATGAACAAAGGTTGTTACAACTCACCAAACCCTTAATGGCTTTCCTTAGAGGAATGAAGTAAAAAAAATCACTCTAAGACTTGGATCTTGCATGAATTGGCTTGATTGATTGATGCTTGAATGCTTAAAACCTAAATCATAATGTTAGCTCCAAAACATGACATGAACACACATGAATTTGTCATGATGATATGATCTTGAATGTTGTTGTAGATGATTGATAAATCTGATCTTCAATGCTCTTGACAATAATATTTTCTATATGATCTCTCATAAAGTGTGTTAGATTTGAATTGATAAAAAATACTATGTACTTATAGGTGTTTATCAAATTTTCCAAAAATAGATTCCAAAAGCCGACACTTGAGACTTGAATTTGAATCATTAAAATTCCACAAATAAAATATTAAAAATTAGGTCCTAGGACTTAAAGGGGACCCGTTCACCCTTGGTCAAATGGGTCCTAGGACCTAAGTCTGGGGCACTCAATTTTTAAGGTGTTTTAATTAATGTTGGCAATTGTTTAATATAAAGAGAGAGATGGGAAGAGAGAGAGAGAGAGAGAGAGAGAGAGAGAGAGAGAGAGAGAGAGAGAGAGAGAGAGAGAGAGAGAGAGAGAGAGAGAGAGAGAGAGAGAGAGAGAAGAGGAGAGACATAGATAGATATAGTCACATAAAGAGAGAGATGGAGAGATAGAGAGATAAAGAGAAATATGAGACAAAGATATATATAGAGGTAGAGAGATCAAGAGATAAAGAGGGAAATGGGGAGAGAGAGGGGAGATAAATAGGGATAGAAAAAACTAGTAAGGGGAGAAATATAGGGAGAGGGAAATAAACAAAGAGAAGAAATGATAGAAAGATAGATAGAGGAAGAGAGAAGGGAAAGATGGAGAAGGGAGAGGAAAGATATATTTGAGCAGCTAAAAGCATGTTGATAAATCTAAATGTCCAAATCGTTCCATGTTCCCACCAACAGCCTAACGAATTTTCTACATTTTGACCCAGAATCACCTATAAATGTTGCAAATAACTTCCCAACTACCGATTCACCTCCTAGGAGCTACATAAATTATTTCAAATGGATTTTTTACCAGTTGTAAGTGGAAAAACTAGCATCCATGCTTAATTTATTGTTTGTAGACCACTTTTTTGTTTGAGGGCCATCCCCAATTATGTTTTTGCTACAAATTTTGTGGGTTTTTTTAATCTTCATTCACAGATCCATCATTATGGAAGCATGGCTATGATGTTAAGGCAATTATGGAAATATTTTAGCTTGAGATTTGAATTGCACATGTCTGCACCTAATTTTCAAGGGTTTTGGCTAGGGTTTCCTACCTAGTCACATGCCACATGCCTTATCTCTCTCTCTCTCTATGACTTGTAAATGATATAAGGAACTTTGGTGCTTATTGTAAGGGTTCTTCCCTAGTTTTCTCTAGAAAACTTATGCTATTTTAGCATTATGCAACTGTAAATCAACTTTCATGCCTCTATGTTAATAAAATCACTATTTTTACCCCTCCCCAATGCTTGTTTCTTGTGTAACATTTGATACCTCTATGCATGTGAAATGAAAGGAAAAAGGGGGGAATGAATTCAATCAATGTGGAATGATGAAATTGTCTAGGATTCAAACAAACCTCTCCCTAATTTCATTAGAAAGAGATCACAAAAGGGTAGAATTGAATTTCAACATTGAGGTGAGTCAACCTTATTTTGGACCTTGGATCTCTGCTTTCTTATGAAAAAAATGACTTATTTGCAATGTTTTGGAATGATTTAAAGTTTATTAATTAAATGAATTATATGGCCTAATGCTTGAAATGAAGAATTCTATGATAATCGAAACAAAAATGACAATTTGTAGGAAGATCTGAGAAGGATCTAATGCTGTGCACTTGTGATAAAAAGTAGGTTTCAAGGCCTGTAGCAGGATCAATTTTCCCTTGGGTAAATGGGTCCTTGACTAGGGATCCAAAGTCAATTTTTGCAGTCTTCTGATCCCATATCTAAGCTTTTGGCTTCTCCAGGTTTGACTATCAGAAAGTTGGAAATAAAATTTGTAGGTGAGTTTCTGTAGCTTGACATCAATGATGACAACTTATGCAACTTTGCAAAATTGCTCCTTTGACCATTTTTCAATCCTTCTTTACTTGTAAATATACACATACAAAGATAAGAAAAAAATTTTATTTTCAGGTGAATGGGGGTTTGCCTTAGTCAAACCCCATGTTTGGTAATTAAACCTTGGTAATGAAATAATGAAAAAATGAAGGGATTGATGAATGAAAAAAGGTTGTTACAACTCACCAAACCCTTAATGTCTTTCCTTAGAGGACCGAAGTAAAAAAAAAAATCTAAGACTTGGATCTTGCAAGAATTGGCTTGGTTGATTGATGCTTGAATGCTTAAAACCTAAATCACAATGTTAGCTCCAAAACATGACATGAACAAACATGAATTTGTCATGATGATATGATCTTGAATGTTGTTGTAGATGATTGATAAATTTTCTCTTCAATGCTCTTGACAATAATATTTTCTATAGGATCTCTCATAAAGTGTGTTAGATTTGAATTGATAAAAAATACTATGTACTTATAGGTGTTTATCAAATTTTCCAAAATATAGATTCCAAAAGCCGACACTTGAAACTTGAATTTGAATTATTAAAATTCCACAAAAGACATATTAAAAATTAGGTCCTAGGACTTAAAGGGGGCCCATTCACCCTTGGTCAAATGGGTTCTAGGACCTAAGTCTGGGACACTCAATTTTTAAGGTGTTTTAATTAATGTTGGCAATTGTTTAATATAGACCTTCCCCTTTTAGAAAATGAGAATAATAAGGCTTTAAAATGCATAATTTGGTCAATTAGAGGCTTAATTAAGTCCAATTAATTAATGGGATGCAAACAAATTGAAATTGTAAAGGTATACAATTTCCTACACTACAACATGCATTAAATCTAATCATTTATGTAGATTGTATGATTGTGCTAATTTTTTTGTAGGTGTTGATTGTGGGTAATGTCTACCCCTTTTATGATCTTACAGACCACAACCTTCATGCTTTCTTATAAAATTGATGAAATAGGGAACTATGTAAGCTTCTTTAGTGGTTTTGTTGATACCCTATGCAATCATAGGAATGAATAAACATTTTCAATCTTGGTGCATCACCATTGTTTCTAATTTTTAGCATCCTCTTCTCCCTTTTCCTTCTATAGTTTGATAGATTAGGATCAGTGTAGAGTTATCTAGTGTTGGATTGGACTAGTATTTTTCCATCTAGTTTCAAGAGGAAGTCGACCTTCTCTAAAGATCTAACCTCAACAACAAGGTCCCACTCCTTGAGGTTATTTCCATTGTGTCATTGGAATGTTGAATCTCATGTTTAGTAGGGTACAATTTCATGTGACAAAACATTTTGGAACGCCTGGTGGGACTAGTTTCATGAGCTTTATTTCATTATACTAAGAAAGTGGTATTGTTCTCAACATTTTTAGCCTTGAAGAGGCATTCAAAAAAGTACCTAGTGACTCTACAATCAAAGTTGGTGACTTTGTAGAAACTTAGTAAACTTGGTTCTAGATCAGACCTACAAATCCATGCCTAGAATTCAAACAAGGGAATCTTCTAGAGGTAATTTTCAATACATTGAACTATCATTTTCTACTTCTAGAAGAAAAAATATTCATTCTTTATCACTAGTAAGGAGAAGTAGTGGTTTGTAACTCCATATCCTATAGTTTAGTCTACACATCCATTCAGTACATTGCATCAGTCTAGGAATCTTACCACCCAGATAAATAGACCATTATTCCATATGGTTTCCCCTAGAAATCAAGTATTTGCCACTTTTAATGGTGGTAGCCCTCTTGTATTAGCCCAAAGGGATGACATACTTGTCAATTCTTTAAAAAGTATTCCTTTTTTCATTGGTGAGACAACCACTACTCCAATAGAGCTTATTCAAGATGTGGCCAATATATGCTTTGTGCATAATATCACAAAAGATAGCATGGTTGTTGGACTCCTAGTCACATATTTGAAGGGAAAAGCATTGCAATGTTATAGAGGGTTGTAGCCTAACTCCATTCACAATTGGGATGATTTAGATGAAAAATTATGCGAGCATTTTGAGGAATCACATTATAAATACACCCATAGGAATCACAAACAAGGGAAAAATCCCCTTAGCCAATGATGTACCATCTAAATCTTCACCATGCTCTCATGCTCCAACAAGATACATGTAAAAGAAACTATGATAACCACCATCATGAAAATAAATTCCTCACATCCTCCAACATGCCACCTATGGAAGAAAAAGAACATGCCAAGGTGAATCATACCAAGTATCACTGGAAATTGCACCAATCTTTACATTAACACTAGAATCAAATCCAAATGATAAAAATAGAGTTGAGTAGCTACCTTACTCATACCAGATAGAATAACAACCACAAAAAATTGCAACTCATCAAATCTAACTATACCTCAAACTAGGGTATACAAATCATATATAGAACTTTACACCATCAAGATATCAGCTCAAAAATGCAATCAAGTCTTTATATATCATCCTCCTATCTCAAATGTAACATACCAATGAACAAATGACCACAAACAAGGACAACTAACAAAGTCTACATTAATGTGCTAAAATAATCTCATGGATATAGACAATCCACATCCAATTCATTACACTATGAGAAAATGGGTAGCTAATCCACAATCTACATGACTTGTATATCCTTATTTAATGAAACATGCAAAATCATCATCACATCAATAATGAGTAAACTAAGATATCAAAGAGGATAACTAGACATATATACAAAATATCCCATTGCATGAGTAATGTCAAATATGAAAATGGATCAAGGCATATCAAGTCTACCTATAGTACTTCACATAGAGGATGTGGTTAATTCATCTATTACATAGTATCAAGGAAACATATAATGATATGTAAATTCTACAAAAATATATGTTGCAATACATCTCTCACAACTAGTCTCCATAACTCTTTGAAGTTCTTCACACTCAATAAAATAAATAGATCATGGAACCTTGATTTTTTCACCAAAGAATAATGAACAACACAAGAACATAAACATAGTGATCACCGTAGCTCCACACACACTTCAACACAAATATCATGCGAATACAACCATATAGGAAGAAGAACAAGACCAAATAAAGAACCTACAAACAAAACCATATCCATGTTCCACACTAACATAAACCAAGCCATGTAAAGTAAGATATCCTTAACCATTCCAAAAATCAAATGATATCAATATTTAACATTCAAATAAAATGGAAAATATGGTAACAAAAGATGTAAAAATCTCATACTAAAGGTAGATAAAAAAAACACTCATTCCCAAAACAAAGGGAATATGCCCAAAGCCAAAACCCATTCTAGTACCTCTCCAAATAAGTCCTCAGAACTAGATCCATATCTCAATACTTAAACAAGGAGAAAAAATATATATAACCATGCATCTTCTTCTTAACAAGTCTTCAAAAGATTTATATTCAAGACTAACTCATATGAGAAGACAAGATACCAAAAAATGAATGCATCTAATACTCAAGTGGGAAATACCTCTTAGATCATTCACCTATTGAGTAGATCAAGATTAGGATACAATATTATCATGTGCACACAACACCGAGCAATAAAATTTTAATAATAAAGACTAGTCTTCTCTTCATGTCCATAATGGATTCACATCCATAACCAAGTGTATTCTCCTTGATATTTCTGTAAAAATATCATCAAAGAGTAACCATCTCAACACATGATCCCCAAAAATAAGAGATATATTAGCCTAACCCAAGTCTCCCTAATATCCATGAGCATCCACCAATAAATCTATGCCAAATTCAAATGTAACCCTACAAAATCATTAAGCTCAAATAAAATGATTAATACTCAAAACCAAAGATAACAAACAAGGCCATTATCAAAGTTTTGACTATAGAATTATGATTATATCATGACATCATGATCTAAATCTCCTCATAGATCATATGAGGGTAAGTGCACAAATATGGTTCCCAAAAAAGGGGCTTAAGTGGCCATTTTTTTTTTGAAATTAGGAAATATTGACCTTGGACGTGAAATTGAGGATAGTTACACTCAAAATTTTGAGATGGAACAAAAACAAGGATTGAAGTGCTCCAAGTCTACTTTCTAAACTACTAATTTATTTTGAAAATGGTTGAGATTAAGGGGTTCAAAAGAGGGACGCACACAAATTGGTGTTGTTTTTGTTAGAAAAACATAACTTAGCAACTCTTGTACGACCCTAACATGGTGAACTTTTTTGTAGTATTTTTAAAATCGCTAAGGTCAAAAGTTAGCTAATAGTATCTAGTTGATGCATGATTTTTCTGATAATTTTTTAATGAATATGTGATTTTTTACTAATTTTCTAAGTGGGCACTTCTTGAAAAGCAGAATTTTGGCCATGCTCCCCCTACAAATTTTGTAAAGTAATTTATTTATTTTATTTTATTTGTAGAATGGAGTCTAGTTTCTAAAAATACAATTTATTTGAAATTTCAATGAATGGTTAATTTATAATGAAAAAAACACCAAACACTACTTTTTTGGCAAAAAAGAGTCATTCAAACAAAAGAAATTATGGATGAAAGGCTTAACATTGTCAAAACGTAAAAAAAATTACATCATTGGATAGCTATGAGAGAACCTAACATTACCCATGTGTTCGATTTTGTTGATATTGAACCAAATGCAATCATGATGGTGAGCACAAACTCGATTATGTGAAAATTTGTAGAATTTGCAAAAAAACGTCTTTGGTCATTGGGAATGCCCTCCAAGCCTTTGGGTTGGTATTCCAAGGCAAATAGCAATGCTAAGGCTTTGGGATTTCCAAAGAAATATATAACACGAGCGTGTTATAATGCACTCATGTTATTTCCTAGTTTTGACATTTTCTTGCTTATCCGGGATACATGTCAAGCAATAGATAACGCGAGTAGGTTATAACATGCTCGCATTATGTCTTCCTTTATGTTAAATGCTAGTCTATTGATTTTTTTTTGATATATTTGTATGTGTGTATGTACATGTATGTTGGTGTGTCATGTATGTATGTATGTGTGCATGTTTGTATGTATGTATGTATGCCTATATGTATCAGTGCATGTATATTGTATGGATGTAGGATTGTATGCACATATGTATTATGCTTGTATGTATTTATGTATATCTTTAGAGGGAGGGAGAATTTTAAGAGAGAGAGAGAGAGAGAGAGAGAGAGAATGTCATAGGGGGGGGATGGAAGGAGGTACGCATCATGCATTATGCCTGTAATGAGAGAGAGAGAGATTTTTCTAGGTAGGGTGGGATAGGAGAGGGAGAGGGGTGGGTGAGTTTAAGAGAGGAGTGGGAGAAAGGAGGGTTAGGTAGGGGGACAGGTAGGGTCAAGTGGGGAGAGGAGATGTGAGAGGGAGGGAGGAATCATCCATATCTCAAAGCTGCGTCAAATCAGGAGAGAGGAGGAGGAGAGACAAAAAGAGAAGTCAGGGTCAACATGGAGGGAGGGGGGGAAGGAGGAAGGGAGAGGAAGGGGCTGGAGGGGGGGACGGAAGGTGGAGACCGAGATAAGGAGAGGTGGAGAATCTGCGGGATCAATCAGGTGGAGGGATGGATAGAATCAGCATCCGGATCCATGAGGATCAGGGGTGGAGGATTTCAGGAGGGGGGTGAACAAGGATCAAAAGAGAGTCAATCAAGTGGAGGGGGGAGGTGGAGACAGGGGAGGAAGGAGGAGAAGTGGAGAGGAGGGCAGAGGATCAGAAAAATCGGCGGCATGGAGGGAGTGGAGAGGGGGGGGAAGGAGAGAGAGGAAATCTGAAATAGGGTCAAAGGAAATCAGGGAAAGGGAGGGAGAAATCTTTTAATCGGCGCGATGAACCCGTGATCGGCCTGTGAAATGAATCATTCGGAATCAGGCATGAAATCAAGCGACAAACATGCATCCGGATGTGAATGACGCGAGCGATGAACGCATTTGATCCGGCAAATGCATTTCAAATGCATCATTTTGCATCGCATGATGGCGATCAATCATCAGGAAATGATCAGATCAAAATCATTTGATGAAATCAAACATCAAATAAAATGATGATCCGTGATCGAGCGAATGATCGGAAATCGGCAAAAATCGAAATCCGCGATCGGCAAATCAGTAAATCAAAATATCGAACTCAAACGATCAAGCATGATCAAATGAAAAATCGAATGCAATGATGACATATTTAGGCACGTCAACAAAATATTTATCGTGATGATATTTATCCATCAATGACATCAAAAATGATGGGCGCATCAGAATCGATGATCGAAATCCACGTGATCAGGCGAATGGCGATCGGATCAATGATCATGCATCGGCACAAAATGCATCGGCACATATTTTATCGGAAATCATGATGATGATCAAACGGCAAAATGACGCATTTTTGAAATTTACAAAATCGCGCCAGAATCCATCAACGATCAAACAAAGATATCCAACATATGATGATCAAAGATGAATAAAGTGACATATTATGATGATCATGACTGGCAGATCAAAAGGCGCGATCAAACGGTCAGGCTCGTTTATCCATGGAGATCATCGAGGGTGGAGGGAGAAGGAGGGTGGAATGGACGCAAATCGGAAAAATCAATCAATCGAGGAAAAATCAAATGAAATCGAAATCAACGACCATGAAAGGAGAGTCGGAGAGAGAGTG
The DNA here is from genome assembly GCA_007258455.2 of Sequoia sempervirens. NCBI lineage: Eukaryota > Viridiplantae > Streptophyta > Pinopsida > Cupressales > Cupressaceae > Sequoia > Sequoia sempervirens. The sequence goes on from VDFB02174754.1 coordinate 29,533, forward strand.
GGAGGAGGAGAGAGTGGAAGAGAAAGAAAGTGTGGATCAATTGGGAGATGGAGGGAGGGTGGCGAGGGGTGGAGGGTGGAAGGGTGGGGTGGGTGGAGGAAAGGAGTGGGAACTAAATTTTTTTGGATTTGGAATGGAATGGTCATGTTAGTTTCTTTGTGTTTATTTTTGTCCAAATAAGGTCTAATAGACCAATATTGTATGTATTTAGGGAATCTATGGGCTAAGGTGGTCAAATGTGCACAAGTGCACTCTTACATAGTTATGTCAAAATTTGGGTCTTGTAAGCCTAAAAGGAAAATATGTAAGATTGTATGTAAGGGAATATTCATGATTATAATGGGGTTATCTCAAAACCTTCAAGTGATTTTAGGGGTCATTTAAGCATAAGTATATAAAAAAAACAAATCACACACTTATGTGTCAATGAGTCAAGTGCAACATTGAAGAGTAGATTAGGGGTATTAAGGATTAGTTAACAATTTGTGGGTAGTTGAGGGAGTTAGGCATTGGTTTTTGATTCCAAATGTACTTAAGGCCTTGAGAAGGCTTGAATAAGGGTTAACAGGCATTTGTATTGAAGATTGAATAAGAAAAACAATGTTCTGCTCTGCTTATTTCTGATATTTTTTGTGTTTTCTCCACAATTCCAATTCTGTACGGCCCGTACAGGTACATTTACATTCTAAGGCTTAGAGTAGTTTGTATGTTTATGTATTAACTTTCATTTGGATTCTTTGTGGAGGTCTGATATTCATCTTGAAGGAAATAATCAAACATTTTCTGATTTTGACTGGTGAAAGCTAGTGAACTATTGTTTTGTAAAGTAATTTTGGAAATGGCCATTTCTCTTGCTATATGATTATGTGACTCAGAGAAATGGCCTGTCATAAGGTAGTGCAAGGGTCTGTGTGTCATGGGAAGCAAAGATAGAGAGAGTTGTTTGATTTTTGGAAGGTACCTTGGCTGGAAGTGTCTATTTCCTTGTGAAAGTGATGGTCTCAAGTAGAGTCTTGATGTGCCATGAATGGAAAGGACTCAATGAAGGTTTAGAAGCTCTGTGTAGACCCAAACAAAAGTTTTTGATGCTTTGGTTTAGTATATAAAGGTGCTATGTTGTGGGTTTTGAAAAACCCTAGGTATTTGGTAGAGAAATGAGGGTTTTGAAGAATGAAGGCTTAGGGATCAAGTATCTGCATGAAACCTATGAAATTGGGGGTTTCGTGATGTTTTTAATGACTGTCCAAGATTTCATGGTGATTGAAGAAGCCTAAAGAGTAGTTTGTTTGGAAAAGAGGGCTAATCTTGTAGCCTTTTGAGTAGGGCAGTCTAATGAAACTAGGTGTTGGCCTAATGGACCTTGTAGAATCTGATTGGAATATTGTATTGGGTATGAGTAGGTGCCTAAATGATGTTGAGATAAGTATTGGTGTGATCAGATGTTGGGTAGTTGAATTTCCCTTTTGTGAGTTTGGGGGTTGATGTCAAAGAGGCATATTTAAGAGAAGTTTTGTCAATTTTTTTCTTGGGTTTCCACCATTTGTCTGCATCATAGTGGCATTAGAGTAGGGAGTAGATTTTGGTTTTCATTTTGCAGGTTGAAGAAGAGGCAAGGTTGACAAGATGCCTCCAAAGAACAAAGATATGGCTAAAGAGATGAAGGAGATGAAGGAAAGGCATGTAAGAGAACTCAAAGAGTTGGAAGAGAGAATCATAGCCCTAGAGAAAAACAAGAGAAGAGATGCTGAAGAGAGTGAGACAAAAGAAGAGGAAGATGAGGAGTTTGAAGACATGGAAGAACAAATTGATTCAGAGGACCAAAGGATTGCAAAGTTGCTGAAGGCAATGAAAGGTGACAAGCCTAAGGTAAAACTTGATGTTTCTAAATATGGTGGTAGTCTAAATGATGAAGAACTACTTGATTGGATTGCTGCATTAGATAATCACTTTGAATGTGAAGAAGTTCTTGAGGAGAAAAGAGTAAGGATTGCAAAGACTAAGTTGCAGGGTCATGCTTTGTTACGGTGGGATTACTTTCAGTCTAAGAGGAGGAAACAAGGAAAGTTTAAGATCACGTCATGGGACAAGATGATATCAAAATTGAAAGGTAAATTCTTACCCAAAGATCACCAAGTTCAAATTTTTAAGAGATTACAAAACTTAAGAAAAAGGGAAATGGATATTAAGTCTTATAATGAGGAGTTTTATAAATTGAGTCTAAGATCTGGTCATCATGAGAATGACAATGAGAAAATTTCTAGGTATATTGGTGGTTTAAGGCTTAATGTACATGATGAATTAGTTTTGGCTAACCCTAGGAGTGTAGAGGATTGTTATCAAATGGATATCAGGGTGGAGGAGAAATTGAAGAGAAGGCAAGACAAAGCAGTTAGAGGTAGAAGTGGTGCATCAAGAGGAAGAGGATTCATGTCTAGTTCAAATCCAACCAATGATAATCAAGAGGATGCCATGAAAGGCCAAGAGAAATCTGATTCCAGAGGTGGATGGAGAGGCACAAGAGGCAGATTTGGAGGAGGTAGGAATTCCAACAATGCATTTTCAGGAAGATGCTACACTTGTAACCAACTTGGACATCCATCCTTCAGATGTCTTGAAAGGAAAGGTTCAAGCTCTCATGGAGGAGAAAGGAGGAATCAACTAGTGCATGAAGATGAAGAGAGTGTGACTTCACCAGTAGTGAACCTCACATCAGAACTTGGAGAAGCTTTGATGCTACACAAACAACTTTTGAAGACTTCTAAAGAGGAGGAGCCATTGCATAGAAAATAACTCTTCATAATCAATTACAAAGTACAAGGCAAGGTATTTAGGATGGTAGTGGATTCAAGTTCAACTGAAAACATGGATTCTTGTGAAATGGTGAATAAACTAAATTTGAAAAGAATCCCTCATGATTTTCTCGACAAGGTCTCTTGGTTAAGCAATGGTCAATCATTGATAGTGAATGAGAAAGCTATGGTAGATTTTCAAATAGGTGAGTATAAGGACAGTGTTCTTTGTGATATTTTTCCAATGGAATGTTGTCACATCCTCCTTGGAAGGCCATGGAAGTATTATAGGAGTGCCATCTATTATGGGAAAGCAAATAAGTACTCAATCTTGAAAGATAGACAACAGTTTGTTTTGACTCCTTGGATAGGGGATGAGAGAGGAAAAGAAAAATTCATCATGTGTGGGATGAAAGAGCCTATAAAGGTTGTGAAAGAAAGCAACATGGTAGATCCTAGTGTTGTTTTGAGGACTAACAATGCAGGAGCAGCAGGTCTAAAGGAAAATGTAGGGGTAAAGAAGGTATTGGAAAAGCACATCGAGGACAATGTGATGATAGGCAGTATTAAATGCCCTATAGTTGAGAGGAGGGGTGGTCAATTAAGTTTGTGTAGGAAGAATGAAGAGTGTTGGAATAGGTTTTGAGGGTCGGGTTCAAGTTCAGGGGTTCGGTTCGCTAGTTAGGCCAAATTTTTTTGGAGGGGAGTTTAGTTCTTTTTGGGTTCGTTGGTACAAAAATCATGCAAAAACAAAATATAAATATATATGCAGCCTAGAAGCATACATTAGGATTAGAATATCACATAACATCATATAAACAAAAAAACCACCATAAACTTGAATGTCATTTAAAACATGCATGATAAATATTCATCTTTGAAACTTGAATTGTTGTAGCTTGATATATAGAGTCTATTGATGCTAGGGTTCAATTTGTATGATTTTGTAAAAAGAATCCAACTAAGTAGAGTTATCAACATTCTTCATAAATCATAAGAATTTGTTTATTACACTAGCCATTTTGATGTCTTCTTGTAGTCTCAAATATTATTTTGTATCATTGTTACATTGGTCTTGAGATTGGTAGCTTAATATAGCTCCACAATACAAAATCTGGTTTACTTGTGTAGTGTAACAATGGTATAGGCAGATTTTTCTTTCAAAGAACCAAAGGGTGAGTGCACAATTGAAGTGTATAAACAAATATCTTTTTGTAATATCAAGGATAATTTTTGAAACTTCCATGCATTGCTAATCTAAAAGGAAAAGTATTATGTACATATCCTTTGCTTAATTGAGTTGTTCCAATCAAAGGATTAAATATATTGGAATTTTTTTATCAATCATTTCATAAAATACCAATTGAAAACGTGTTTTTTTATTTTATATAAAGTTGTTTACCATCAATTAATTAATTTATTCAAGACAAACCATGAAGGACAAGAATGATCAATGCTATGGCTAACCAATTAATAAGTATACACGTGAATAAGTCAAGCATGTACATGTGAATAAGGGAAGCACAAGTAGTCACAAACACATATGCCTTGAAGTATACACACAGATACATAGTATACACAACTTAAGATAAAGTATATACATGAATACAATGTATATGCATGAAAACACATAAGTCGCAAGTGCAGGAAGAATGAAGAGTGTTGGAATAGGTCTTGAGGTTCAGGTTAGGGTTCGGGGATTCGGTTCACTAGTTAGGCCAAATTTTTTTGGAGGGGGGTTCGGTTCGTTTTGGGTTCATTGGTACAAAAATCATGTAAAAACAAAATATAAATATATATATATATATATATATATATATATATATATATGCAGCCTAGAAGCATGCATTAGGATTAGAATATCACATAACATCATATAAACAAAAAAACCACCATAAACTTGAATGTCATTTAAAACATGCATGATAAATATTCATCTTTGAAGCTTGAATTGTGGTAGCATGATATACAGACTCTACTGATGCTATGGTTCAATTTGTATGATTTTCAAAAAAGAAGCCAATTGAGTAGAGTTATCAGCGTTCTTCATAAATCATAAGAATTTGTTTAGTACACTAGCCATTTTGATGTCTTCTTGCAGTCTCAAACATTATTTTGTATCATTGTTACATTGCTCTTGAGATTGGTAGCTTAATATAGCTCCACAATACAAAATCCAGTTTACCTATGCAGTGTAACACTGGAATAAGAAAATTTTTCTTTCAAAGAACCAAAGGGCGAGTGCACAATTGAAGTGTATAAACACATATCTTTTTTTAATATCAAGGATAATTTTTGAAACTTCCATGCATTGCTAATCTAAAAGGAAAAGTATTATGTACATATCCTTTGCTTAATTGAGTTGTTCCAATCAAAGGATTAAATATATTGGAATCTTTTTATCAATCATTTCATAGAATACCAATTGAAAACGTGTTTTTTTTTTTAGATAAAGTTGTTTACCATCAATCAATTAATTTATTCAAGACAAACCATGAAGGATAGCAATGATCAATGCTATGGCTAAACAATTAATAAGTATACACGTGAATAAGTCAAGCATGTACATGTGAATAAGGGAAGCACAAGTAGTCACAAACACATATGCCTTGAAGTATACACATGAATACATAGTATACATAACTTAAGATAAATTATATGCACAAATACAAGGTATACACATGAAAATGTGTAAGTCGCAAAGTATACATTGGAACATACGTAAGTCACAAAGTATACATGTACATTGTAAAGTAAACACTTCAATACACATAACTCATATCTATTGAACCATGAATTTATAACATGCAAATATGGACACCATCGAAAAAAAAAAATTGTATTAACCAAATAGCCATATACACATACATCAATATATGTTCATATAAGTATAAAATATAGGTATAAAATAGCCATATAGGCATACAATGTCAAATATATCCAATACAAAATATGTACAAAAATTCCATGT
>VDFB02174754.1:35392-60839 GCA_007258455.2 Sequoia sempervirens
CTCTCTCCCACTCTCCCACTCTCCCAAACTCTCTCGCTCCCTATCTCCCACTCTCCCATACTCTCTCCCACTCTCTCCCTCCCTCCTTGCCACTCTCTCCAACTCTCTTCATCCCTCCCTCCTTCTCTCTCCCACCCTTTCCCACTCTCTCACACCCTCTCCCACCCTCTCCCACTCTCACACCCTCTCTCCCACCCTCTCACCCACTCTCCCACACTCTCTCCCACTCTCTTCCTCCGTCCTGTTGGAACTATAAAAATCTGATGATTTTTTGCATATCTTTCATCCCCCTGAGTCTCCATTTGAGTCCTACCATAGGCACATTTTCCTCATTTTATGATATTTTTACCCATATTTTGGTTGTGTGACCCCATAGAATCCATCAAGTCATGCATTTTTCATGTTGTGGTCCATATCGGCATAGGTCTATCTAGGTCTCCCCGACCCTTGTTGCTTGTGTGTTAACATATGTTTGTTGCAGGTGATCAACAAGACTTGTTCATTGTTACAATGATTGGCCTTCACCTATAGGTTTCTATTGGCATGACTTTCACGTGGTTTCGGCAACCGAGGAGGAACCTATCAGCGGGAGTTTGGTCATTGGGATAGTGTCTCATTGATTTTGAATTGTCTCCTCGACTAATGCATGTGGAGGTTCATCGGTGAGAGCTTGGCGATATTGTAATGTGATCTTGGTGAGGTTGTTATGTCTTGTCAACACGGGGTTTTCATCAGCATGTTCTCGAGGAGAGTATTACCGAACAACACATGGATGGTTTCTTCGGCCAAATATATTGCTTCCGATGTGAGGTCATAGCAAATATACATTGTCACACTGACTGGTCGTGGGAGGATGCATATCGGTAAGATTTGAGGCTTTCGAAGTAATGTCTCGGCCAGTGACCTTTGGTCTCTCCGATAACACAATGAGGACTTTGTCAGGATGAAAATTGGATTATCTCAGCAACACACAAGATGGATAAAGTCTTTCGGTACAACAAAGTGCACTCTGTATGAGGTCTCCCCGATGTCGATATGTTACAGCGACCCACATAAGATAAAAGAATACATCGGCGAGAGAACCAATTTGTCATAGTGACTCATGATGAATGAAGATTTTCAGTAAAGCAAAGTCTAATCTGTGAGATGTCTCTCCGATATCTCAAGGTTATAGTGAAATGGATGAAGTAAGGAAGCACATTTCGGTAAGAAAATTTCTTATGTCTCAGTGTCTTGGAGATGGCGTTCGGGGTGACTCTCGGTATAATGAAGCATTATCTACATGATTTTTCCCCGACTCCATGAGGTCATAGTGAAACACATTGGGATAGGAGGATTTTCTTTGGTTTCGGCATAACAAACAGAATGCTACAGTGACATGCAAGAGGCAAAAGGACACATATCGATGAAACATAACGAGATCAAAACTAGGAAATCATGCACTCGCGTTATAATGCAAGTGCGTTATATTTTTCTTTGGGAATCCCCGAGCCTTAGCATTAGTAGTTGCCTTGGAATACCAACCCAAAGGCTTGGAGGGCATTCCCAATGACCAAAGATGTGTTTTTGCAAATTCTACAATTTTTCACATAATCGGGTTCGTGCTCGCCATCAGGATTGCATCTGGTTCAATATAGACAAAAGAAAACACATGGGTAATGTTAGGTTCTCTCTTAGCTATCCAACAATGTAATTTTTTTCACTTTTTAACAATGTTAAGCCTTTCATCCATAATTTCTTTTGTTTGTATGTCTCTTTTTCGCCAAAAAGTAGTGTTTGGTTTTTTTTCATTATAAATTAACCGTTCATCGAAATTTCAAATAAATTACATTTTTAGAAACTAGACTCTATTCTACATTTTTTTTAAAAAAAAAATTTAAAAAAAATCAATTAGCTTCAAAAAAATTTAGGGGGAGCACAGCCAAAATTCTGCTTTTCAAGAAGTGCCCACTTAGAAAATTAGTAAAAAATTAAATATTCATTAAAAAATTATCAGAAAAATCATGCATCAACTAGATACTGTTAGCTACGTTTTGACCATAGCGATTTTAAAAATACTACAAAAAATTTCACCATGCTCAGGTCATACAAGAGTTGCTATGTTATGTTTTCTGACAAAATAGCACCAATTTGGGTACGTCCCTCTTTTGAACCCATTAATCTCAACCATTTTCAAAATAAATTAGTAGTTTAGAAAGTAGACTCGGAGCACTTCAATCCTTGTTTTTATTCCATCTCAAAATTTTGAGTTTAACTATCCTCAATTTCATGTCCAAGGTTAGTATTTCCTAATTTCAGAAAAAAAGTGGCCACTTAAGCCTCCTTTTTGGGAACCATCTTGGTGCACTTACCCTTCTGCCTCTTGATTCTCAGCCTCTTCCTCAGGTTCATCTTCACTTGCTTGGTGCCAGACTACATCCTCCTCTCCTTGGGAGGCATCCTCCTCATCTCGGAAGGAAATCTCCATAGTCTCTTCAACCGAATCCTTTTCATTTGTCTAGCCATCCCACCAATGAACACGGTGCTTCGTTTCAACTTTCACTTGCATGACATCACTCACTCCCGTGTCAAGATCCAAATCATAGCAAGAGCATTTATCATAGCTAAAGAAGAAACAATAGACTTTCACATAATCTTTCACATGCACAACATTACTCTCTGCTAAATCTAAATTGTCAAGAAATTCTTCAATAATAAAATCAGCCTCATCATTTAATTCATCTAAAAACATCTGATGAATAGCTCTCACTTCATCTCCCACTTCATCTTGTCTCTTCACAATATAAAAGCATCCAGCCCTAGGATCTAGCACCCAATCGTCTTCCATCTCTACTCAATACTTCTCCATAGCTCTGAAAATTCTTCACCGATTTCCAGCACCGAGCTTTAGGCTCTGATACCAATTGTTAATATTAAAATAAGCAAAGAAACATAATAGAAAACAGAAAAATTAAAGAACAAGACACGAGACACAAATTTTATAGTGGTTAGGAAATTGCCTACATCCACTCTCAAAGCAAGGAATCTCTTTTATTAATTCTGAATATAATTACATATTCATTATAAAACAATCTCCACTTCAATAATTGGAAAAATCCATCTTTGAGAGAAACTTGCCAATTTAGGCAAAAGGCATCCTTATCGAATTTGTTTGAGAAACTTGCCAATTTGGGCTTCATTGAATCCAACACTGAATACTCAGGTTTTTTTGGGAATTGATTCTTAGAAATTTTGGAATATATTCTTTTTTATTTGTAAACCAATGTAGGTATTGATACCCATTGTAGGTATTTATACCCACGTTTTCTTTGTAGCAGTTTGTTTCTCTCTTGTGTATTTTTGAGGCCTGGATTGGAGATTATCTTTGATTTAGCTAGGGTGTAAAATTTGAGAGCTCTCATTTTTCAGTTGCAATTGGGTTTGGAATCATTGATTATTGTTGTAGTTGGAAAGTTTGTGGGTGCCAATGGGAATTCCAATCCCATGTTTAGAAGAAAAGATGGGGAAGACAGAAAGTTGGGGCACAACAAAAATGTTAGGGCGATGGCCTCTGTTAGTTGTGGGAAGCTGAAAGAGGAGTATAAGTTACTTAGATTGAAACCCAATGCCAGAGAAAAGGAAGTCAAGAAAGCTTATCGACGGCTTGCCTTGTAGGTACTGAAATACTCAGTTAGTTTTGATGTTAGTCCTTGAATTCTGTTTTTAATGAAAGAACAAGGTATATGGGTGTGTATGACATTTTTTTAGATTTTGGAAGAAGGGTAGTAAAATTGTGCAATCCTTTTTTTTTATGATGAACCAGAGAATGTGATTTAAAAAAATTGACATAATATTAGAATTTTTTTGTAAACAAATTTTTAGGAGTTTTGATCATGATTCAAGACTCACATATGATAGATTTGCAAAGAAAATTTTAAGAATTAAAATGAAATATTTGGGAAAAATCATGCCCATTTCAAATGAGGCCTAGTGTTTGTGTGCCATATGGTTAGCTTTCTGAGCAATTTATGAAAGATTAGAAGATTTTCATTAAAAACATTGAAAAGGGTGTCTGTTTGAGTTGAGCTTTCCAAGAGAAAGTTGGAAGATTTTTTTATTATTATATAGTGTGTTTAACTGATTTATTTTGTTTTTACAATCAGGTTATATTTTTAGAGGATGATCTTATTGTCTGTTGTTATTTTGCAGTATCATCTAGATGTATGTAAAGGATAGAATTGTGGTATAACTTTTCACAAGATCAATGAGGCCTATCAAGTAACCCTTAACATTGAATTTTATGATGTATATTTGAACTTTTTTATGATCCTCTGCAATATTTTTTGTCTGTAGCATGGGATTGTTATTTTTTTTCATTATTCTTCCTTTATGGTGATGGTGCAGATTGTGATGTCTACTTTAATGGAGTTAAATGAGGAAGAGGAGTATTATGCTAATGAGGATTACATGGGGTTTGATCAATGGAAAGATTGAATAGGATTTGAAGGTGGTTGTCCAAGCAGAGATTATTCCAACCGTGTTAACTATTATACCTGATTTTATAATGGCAGTCCAAATTAATTGTGTATATCTAACAGATTGCCTTATTTTTTTCACCTCAGCAATTGTTTTTATTTTTTGAGCAATTGCTTTTTCAAGAGGGAAAACACCTAAGTTTTTCAAGCTTCTTATCTCATTCTCTGTAATGAAATTTTTACCATGTACACAGATCTTACATTTTGTATCGATTTTGTTGCAAAATCAAGTTGTTGAATCAAGATTGACAATATATCTACTTACATCTTGTTATAGATTATAAAAGTGAATTTTGAACAATTATAATTTTGTCACAAAATAAATGAGAACCTTGAAGGTGCCAAGAAAACCTTCACATAATCAATCCATTCATAATCAAAATAAATCTAATTATCCAAATTTAGTAAGAAAAGATTGTATAGTGTACATTAGATTTGATGAAACAAAAAAATCAAATAAATGAGATTTGATGAAACAAAAAGATCAAATAAATAATATTTTTGATGATAAAGAAAAATTGATTAAAAAATAAAATTAGAAAATGATAACTCTCCACATATTTTATATATATTAATATTTAATATATGTATGCTAATTATACTAGCAAGACACTGGACTAGATACGAACACCTTGCTTTTTCCAACTTGGATAGATTTTCATCCTTTGCTAGAAGGCGTAAGACCACTAAACGTGACACTTTCACATGGAAAAAATGTTCCCAGTCATCATCCCGAGTTGCCCGGTTTGTGCTTAGCGGGACTACCTGCCTCACAAGTTTTGAGGCCAAAATTCCAAGTTGCTCACGGAGATCCGCATTTTGTGAAAAGGAGGCGCTGCCAAACATCGGTTTACTCGCATGAGTTTGTAGGTGAAAGCATGTGTTAAAGCTGAAGAAATTTTTTGTTTTCACACTTGAACGCATCATCACACCTCTTCTTCCAACTCAACCACACCCAAAACTGTGAGCTATGGATTCCGACGACCTCTAATTAATAATTATAATTAAATTTAATATCTAAATATTTAAATTATATATTATATTATATTTAAAATCATATACATTACATAATTATATCAAAGATTATATAATTAAGTATATATTATTATTGAGTTTAAAAATTAAAATATATAATTTATGATCAATTTATAATTATATGAATTATATTATATTAGAAATTTTGATGCATTTTATATCTATATTAAATATATAATATAAGTTTAAAAATTTAAGTATTAAGTTTATTAAATGGAGTTCTAAAAAAAATTGATTAAGGTAAGTTGGTTTTGAAAGGATCATAAATTCTATATACACCAAAATATTAGTAAAGAGATAGTTTACCAACAACAAAACAACAAAATAATAAATAGAGAACTTTTTTAGTAAGTAGCCACAACAACACAAAACACACACAGACCACAAGGCCAAAGCATCAACATCCTATACAATGCCAAAACCTCTCCTTGTAAACCAAACACCCTTAATTTTGATATGTGATTCAAAGACATGTTTGGAAGACATCTTTTCCTTCTAAGAACCAAAGTTCAAGATGCATCTCTAACCATATCCTTGGATTGAGGAGAAATAGAATGACAAGCATCACCCTGTAACACAACTTGCAATGAGGGAGAAAGTCTATTAAGGAAAAATAGATGCAACGCTGAATCCATAAGCAAAGCATCCATGATGGAGTTGGGTAGCATATAAGGAGCATTTGCAACTAAGGGAGCCATCAAAGGAGTCGAGGACACCATCTCCCCACCAAGATGTGGCACTAGAGACACATTAGTGGGACCATCATTTTAGAGTAAAAAAAACACCAATAATAAGTGACCAAGAAGGGCATCATAGCACTAAGTAGCCATGCACACCTTTGAATGATGGAAGTGAGGGTGATGGTAGCAAGGTGACCAACAATGAAACACCATCTACATCAAAAGTGAAGACCCTCAAAATTGATTAATTAAGTCCAAGGTTTATCTTCCACTATTGGGACAATATCTCTTGGCAAAACCTTGGAGATGTTATTGTCAACTAAAATTCTAGCATATATAGTGTGCCCAAAGCTAGAAAAACTGGGTCCACATTCAAAAAATGACCAATAGGATTGCTAATAGCTTCAAAACATGATTTCCTCTCAAAATGAAGGGGGGATTATGAAGTTATACCCAAACTAGAAGGGAATTAAGGGCCTTAGTGAAAGGTTTGAAGGAAGGGAACTAAGGCTAGCATGAAATGGAATGTTGAACACACATTCAAATCTCGTCATCCAACACCACCACCTTGTTTTTCATAGTTTGAAAAACCACAATAAAAAAATATTTTGCATAGGGGTAAAGCTTAATCATATCCTTCATATGTGGTATCCAACACTTTAAAATCCACTAGTTCAAATGAAGAAGAGAAGGCTAGAGGTGATTGAATCTACAAATAAGACCATTACAAGAAAAATAATTTGCACTACTAGTCGTATCCTATCCAAAAATGAGGAAAAAGGAGGATTGTATACAAGGAAGGGGCTAAATGATATGAAAATGAGTCTAAGATAAAATTAGTGCTAGATGCTCCATAAAGGAGCCATAGGGGACCCCTTCATAGTAATGGTCACATAAGAAAATGAGGTTTCTAGATAAAATGCCCATGCATCACAAATGGTTGTAGACCCAAATATCCTTTGAGGGAATGTACCACTATCAAGAAACATATTGTGGACCAAAGGAATAAAATAAAAAATCCAATCCAACAATGAAAACCTTAGTTTCCATGGGAGCATGTTAAGTAGAGTCCCCAACTAAAGCCACATATCAAAGTGTCACAAGAGCATGAGAATCATAATATCCACTTAGGGTGGACAAATAAATTATCCCAACATTTACAACATCCATGCAAACCGCAAGGGTCATTTGGAGCTATAGAAATTCCACATTCAAACATAGGGGTAGGGCATCATGAATAATCAAGAGTGGCATTATTATTCAAGAGTTCTTAAAAAGTTAAGGGTTTCAAAATAATTAAAATGTTTAGGGGGGTTCTTATCATGTAACAATGAGGGATTGGCTTATATACAATTTTAGGTATTTATAGTTGATCTTCCAAAATTATTATAGAAGAAATTCTAGGGTTTTCCATATTGACTTTTTATTATTTTCGCAGGGTTGATTAAGGCTTTAAATATGGTTCTTGTCCAACTTTCTACAACTTTGAAATTAGGAAAGGCATGGTGCACAAAAGAGCAAGGAAACTTCTCCCTAAATTTTAAGACAAGATAATAACCATGAAAGTTCTATAAAAAATATAGATGCTAGTTTTACAACTGATTCTATTAATTTTGTATGTTAGTATATTATGAGAATTCTACTTTGATTTCTTACTATGTTGCCCACATCCCATTAGAATAGTTTCTCATTGTTTGGGTTAAGAATGATTGGAAACTCCATGGAGACATTTGAAAACTTACTAAAGGTTTCTCTTTTCATTCAAGAAACAACAAAAATAGCATGAATTCCTAAACAATTATAGCTACTAGTTCAAGTGTGCAATAATTTATTGATGTTATTTCACTTAAAGTTCCCATCTAGCTTGATCTCTTTGAGTTGTCCATTTGGTTTTTTATATATTCCTTGAGAAAATTATGAATCCAATTAGGTGATATTTTTGTCAGGATCTAAAAAATTCCTATCCATTCCCAAAGATAGGTCTATATTGAAGTGGACCTCACCACTTGTTATGATTAAGGTGATGCCTACCTTGTAAATGTTATGTCATGGTTCCAAAATCCTTGGAAAATGTCCCTAGGCACTTAGGGTGTATTGAGAAAATATTTTGTAATATTTATTCTTACCATTGTTTGTAATACATTCATAAGGGGTGATGGGTTCCAATAGTAGTGGTAAAGGTGACTTATTCCTAGAATGAGATGGTAAAAGACAAGTGAAGTGGAAAAATTAGTGGCTATTGTGTTTCTCCAAGTAGGTTCTTGAAAAGAGGCAATAGTTGTCTCTTGGTATTTTATCTTTTGTAGCATTCAATGTAATGTTTCATTTCCATGTTTGGGCACCCAAGTTGGAGGGAAAGTATTGAACTCAAAATCGGTGTCCTTTCATATTCTGAGGAGACAATCCAAGGGTTGGGATGTTTGGAATGAATTGAGTCATATTTGGGCAACATGTTTGGTGCTTAAGACCTCTTTACAAGTCTACATAATTAGCTCCTTCAATGTAGAAATTAAGAGGAACAATTGAATGTAGAGTTACTCTATAGGAACACAGATAGGCTAAGGTATAAAGAGGTTGCTTATAGGTAGATAGGTGCTTCCATGTTGCAAGAAAATAGGAGAATGAAAGTGAATGTATTGTAATCTCATTTATTTAAAGATAATGCAATGTATTGTAATCTCATTTATTTAAAGATAATGCATACTTAGCATCTCTTCTTGGTGGAGTTTTTTCTTGCAAGGATTTCTCCATGTAAATCATATGTTATGTGATGCCTTTTATGTTGTTGATTTGTACCTCTTTGTTGATATCTTATGTAGATATTATTCTTTATTTATTGTTGTTATAATTTCACATAAGGTGGTATTATTAAGCATGTTATGTTGGCTAACTTTTAGCATTATAAAGAAGATGGATCTAATCATGATAAATCTGTATTAAGGTCACTAGTTTCAAATTTGCTTATAAGTTTTAGATTTTTCATATGATATTAGTCCAAGCCTTGTATATCATCTATTGAAGTCATAACTTGATTATTTGGATAGAGATTGAAATTTCCCAATAGCTGGTATTAGAGATTAAGGTTAGTTTGGTTCTAGGTATTCCTTCATTTTTTATTTCTTAGCTTGGAAAACTTATTGGAATTTATTAGAAGGAATTGAAGGTTGTTGAAGGTTTGTGGTATATTGTGAATTTTGTGTTAGTTAATATTGTTTTGTAGATCTATGAGATTGGAATCCATGGATATTTTCAATATGATCTATGTTGGGTATTGGAAGCTCATGATTAAGGATATTCATGGAGTTGGTTATTTTTTGGTAACTTGGAGCTCTTGCTTGACAATATGTGTATATCCTCTTGTTTGGTGGTTTTATTTTGTTACCTTGTGGTCATGCATACTGAGAAGGTGTTGGTGTTGGATGGGTAGTTTTGACATTCTGATCACATAGAGAAACACCTACTATTTGGACTAAAGAATGGGGTTCTTATATTCACTTCATGGTTGTAACCCTTGGTTACATGAAAGAAGATAAGTGATTGAACTCTTTGTGAGTTGTGGATTTGATATATTTCATATGTTATAAGATTCTTGACAACTTGATTTTCTTGTTGTGTTTGTAGTTTTCTCTTGTTTTTAAGCTTTGGATTTGTAGATCTATGATTATTCAATTATTCAAATGACATGTTTGATTTGAATTTCTGGATGTTTAAATGGATTTTATATTTATAAAGATGGTTTTATATGTTTTACATGTTAACCAAAATATGTGGTATGGAGATATGTGATTAGAATGTATTCAGTATGTTCTAAATGAAGATAGTTACATGTTTGCATGGCTTCTTGGAGGGTTCTTATTTATCTATGGTTACTCATATGTGGTCCTTTTTGGAAAATCAGGTATAGTGTTGATCCTGGAATTTAAGTCTTGGAGATCTAGATGTAATGCATTATTATCATTATTTTGCATGTTTTGATTAAAAGTGAAAAATATAGGTTTTGAAGGGACCTAAAACCCTTTACATCAAATACAAAATGTTGCTCCAAAAAATAATCAAAAGTCTACCAGCAGCAACCCAATAGCCAAAAAACCAACCACCATGGGTGTCAGAGTATAATAAGACAATCAACAACCAATGGCATCCACTAGAAAAACAACATACAGAAGACAACCACCAAATAGAAACAGAAAGAAACAAAAAACTAGTTAAGGCCACTTAGAGTTTTGACCACCTCAATCTATTGGTTTTTATGTTTTTCAACCATATCTAGCAGTTCCTTCTTTTCAGCATTAAACACTTTCTTCCATTCAGTAGATCCTCTACCAACAAGAACCTTGTCATCATCCTTCACAACTTTTTTACCCTTACCCTTAGCCATTTTCTCTTTCTCCATGATCTCCGAGAAGAAAACCTGATCTTCTCTTAGCTACCCAATTTTCTTAAAAATAATTTCCAAGGCTTCAACACTATTCTTAACTGAGGTATGGCTAACCTACAAAAAAAATTGATATCCCCATTAATACCAGCAACCTTGGCCTCAAGGGCTTGCATTTTGTCTTCACACAAAGCCTTGAAATCATTAAATGAACCTTCTAGTTCCACCAATCTATTAATGAGGATGTTAGACACAGAGGCCTTCTGAGCATTCTCCATATTCACCTTTAAGCCTCTTATCTTAATATTAATTTTATTAAATTCTTGCAAAGTCCATTTTTCCAATTTGAAGGTACTTGTAGCCCCAGCCCTCGCCATGTCTCATAAGCCAAACATAGAAGTATCATCCTCATCTAGGTATGAAAAATCCTTCGACAGAGGATCAACCTTCAAGGGTGGACTAACATTTTTCTTTTCCTCCTCCTCCACATTCAAATCCTCAACCTCCTTCACAAGGGACACCTTCGGCATGTCATGAACTGGAGAATCCTCCACCGTCACCATTTTATTCATAGGAACCTTACCTTCCTCGATCTCCTTAGGGTCCATGGTCATAACAATAGAAGCCTTCCTCTTCAAATTGTCCAATCTCTTTGATAGTTTTCTTGGTTTCTCAATTGACCCAACATTGACCTGGGCCCCAACCTCAATCACCCCACGAACAACACCTTTACCAACAGCCAATTTTGCAGCCTTGGGAGAGGACCCATCTGAACCAACCTCTATGTCATCACGCCTAGAAGAGGCCAACCTCTTAGGCACCCTATTACTCTTAGAACCCACCACCTTCCTTTTCTTGGAATTCAAAGCCACGGCTGCAAGGAAAGCAACTTCCTCATCCTCCTCCTCCTCCACCAAGGATTTTAAATCTGACGACCCTGATAAAGCATCAAAAACCTCTTCCTTGCCTTTGATGGTCTGAACTGAGGTTAGAGATTGGACATGCTCCATAATAAGAAAAATAAGCTCTTCATGGAGGATAGGGGCCCTCCTATTCTTCAGATGAGCATACACCGAGGATTCCAAAGAAGACAAAAGGAAGAAGGGAAAAGAAATTAATAAACCATGCCTGAAGTGATTCAAGAGAGTGAAGTGGTGACCAAGCAGAGCCTCAAATCTCCCTTCCATCATTATTTTGCATGTTACTAAGGTAGGGTTGAATCTATTTTTTAGTTATTTGAGATTGGAGCATTGGTTGTTTCTCCTTTGAGATGTTGTATATGTACATATATTGTAAAATTGTCTATTGTGGATTCTATTTGGTAGGAAATATTCTTGGTCACCATTATTATATTGGTATGTTTATTTCTATGAGAAAAGGTTATTAGGAGTACCTAGCATAGTTGTTCATTTCAATCTATAGCAATAGTTTACCGTGCATTAGAATCTAGGTTCACTTTAAGTAGATTGTTGGAAATGATATTGGTCATGATGTCATGTATAACTCAATATTAATTTTAGTGGGAGATTTATGTAGTTATATAATGTGTTTATGTCCTCTTTATTTAAAGAATTTGGTTCTAAGCTATTATTTTTGTAGTATGTAGTAAGCCATAGATAATATTTTATTAGAGGATAGATGATCTTTTGCAATTTTTATTGGTGTCATAAGAAGTTCTTGGATCTTTCCTTTAAATTGTAGTGAGATTTCACTTACACTCTTGGTTTTATTGACAAAAGATATGTAGCAATTGTATCTCCTTGGTTTGGAGATCATGTTTTGAATTTACCTTTTGGTAGCTCATGGTCTTGAGTTCTTTGATTGTATTGGGGCCATAGAGGATCTTCAATTAGGTTATGGTTATCATGATTCTTGGAGATCTTGGTCATATGATTTATAGGGAGCTTTAGTAGTGATGTGAATTCATCATTTGATGATGAATGGTTATCTTCACCTGATTGGAGATGTTGACATCTTGGTTTACCATGAAGGACTCTTGAGTCTTTAGTGAGGTGTCAATTTTTTATATGTTCATTTGGATCATGGGCGGGTGCATGAAGTTGGATACCAATTTCGTGGCCACTTTCTAAAAAAAGTTTGAAAATGCTATAACATGAGCGTGTTATAATGTGCTCGCATTATAGCACATTAAAAGAAAAAAAAAATGAAAGTCTTCATTTTCACTTCGACTATTTTCTTCTTCTACCTGTGGCCAAAACCTCCAAATTTTGCGCTAGCATTCTAGGAGGAGGTATTGGGAAAAAATCTTCAACATGAGTTGCTATTTCTTTGCAAGAATGGCACCATGACGATGAAGAGGTGGGAGAGGTAAGTATTGTTTGTTGTTTGTTTTCAATTTCTTAGTTTTAGGTTGATTTTGTTAGTTTTAGGTTAAATTTGACATATAAATTTTTGAATTTGTAGGAGATACAAATGAACCTGAAAACCCATGAAATACTCAAGAAGAATAGCAACCAAATCTTGAAGAACAAAATCCTCAACAAGAAAACCAACCTCAACAACAACCTCCTCCACCAATCCCTCAACACCCTCCTGGCACTCAAAAAAATTTAATGAGTGAGAATGAGAACAACAAAAAATAGATTGAGGATTTTATTAGTAGGTTGACTGATCCAAATGGTTCAACCACATAAAGAATGACCCTCGCAAATTCATTGAAATATATGTTAAAAAATGTAGATTCAATTAGCAAACAAATAATTGGATGGCAAGATAGGAGGTAGGTGGCTAGGGCATATTATGTAGATAAAATATCATATAAACAAGTAAAGGATTTAAAAATTACAAAAGGTGATTTGTGCTCATTATTCACTGACCCACGCACAAATCAAAATCTTAGCCTCAATGCGAAGAGATTTCCTATTCATTGGTTCCACCACCAAAAGATTAGGAACAGTTTTTATGATAGGTGGCACATGGTCTTTGATGATCGACTGTGCAACAATTGTGAAGTCCCCAAGTATTTTCTTAGGAAACTATACAGTGAGTTCATATTGAAAAAAATACCAAATTATTTTGATATGAGGGACTTCCAGGGGAGAGGTGAGGGGTTGGCTCAGGATAGGCTGGTGCACAACTAAATCCTACACGATAAGGGAGATGATCTCTTGCTAGGCTACCTCGTGAGCATGTTGTTATGCCTATAGTCTCGAAGGAGAGTGTGGACGTAGAGATATTGCAAGAAATCAACACTTTGACCCAGAGTTTCATCCATCATACTAGCCCTATTCTACAATGCCATCTAGGGGAGTCTTTGAGTGGTGGCCTTCGAACCCCTGTGTGTCAATCTTGTGGGGTAACTTGTTCATATGACCCCACTAGCACTCAGGAGGTTGTTGCGGAGGATCCTTATGCAGCTACAGAGATGGAGAGGGTGGCTGAAATTTTGCATGATACGTATGGAATTGATACTCGGGTAAAAGTTAGCATGTTCATTGAATTTAATTTATTAAATTTTGATTTTGAAATGCAAGATTAACTAATTTAGTTTTATGATTTAAATAAAATTGCAGGGTCACAGTGTTGAGATTGGATACACTGGCCCTCCACCTACTTATTTCTGTAGTACACCTATTGGTGGGGTATGTAACTAGTACACAATTATAAATTTATTACATGTTAATAGCATTGTTTTACAAATGGTATTTTAATATGTGATTTTGGATGTTGAACAGGGTAATATTCGAGGTTTCAAGGGAACATTTCCCAGTTCCAGTGGATTTACTCAAACCTTCACGCAGGTAATAGAATAAAGAGTTTAAATAATGAATTGTACTTAATAGATTTGTGTAGTTTATATTCATATCATTGGTTACATTGCATTGCACATCATTCAAACTCAAAGCATTACTTCACATTCCATAACTAATAACTAGATGTTGATAGATGACAAAATTTCAACTACAATATAGTTGTTTAGAAAGTCAACATAAGTAGTGATGCAATTTATTCACATGGAGGCATGTGCTTGCAAAGGTGCACCTACACGAAAAACTATGGATGCTTGGAAAAAATCTATGAAACCATAATAGTAAACAATAGCATAGACAAGGAAGTTAGTAGTTTCAAAAAATGCCTCGAAGAAATGTGGTCCCATCACCATGAGACCACATTTCTTCGAGGAATTTCTTCAAAATTCTCACCACCTTTTCTATGATACCACATTTTTCATTCATGTGCACCAAAACATTTTATAAAACTACTCATGCTTCCTTGTTGCTATGGCTAAAATCCTAAAATAGGTGCTTTCCAACAAACTATGAATTCCTGGAAAAATATCTATCAAAGCATATTAATATAACAATCTAATCCTTTGAACTAAATACAAAATAAACCAATTAAATTGCTTGCATAAGAAAATTGGTTACATAAGTTTTCTAGCAAATAAATTTTATGGGGAATAGGCTTGCATTTGAACCATCTCAATTCACTTTTGCTAGTAAATTGATACAACTGAGCAATTAAACTCTACCTTATGCTAATCCAAGTGGAAACAAGTATCACAAAACTAAATATAATATATTCTAAATAGAAATATCTCCAATCCTAGTTTTCACCCCCTACACATATACATTAGCATTTGTCTCTTCATTTGGTTTGCTCAAGTAGTTTCTTCCTTTTTTAGAGGAGACACTCATTATTCCTTAGAAAGGGTTCTTCCACAATCTTTCTCAAATGTATCATAAGGAACCTCATGTATATTCTCATAAGGCTTTGAAATACATCAAACAACTAAGAAACAAACAAAACCTTGGTATGCCTTCAAGGCACTTATGAGGATAATGTCAAATGCATCCCTTAGATAGAATAAAAGAGCATGCAATACACAACCAAAATAACACAGAAAACACAATCATGTAAAATAATAGTGGGCTACCTTAAGCAAAAGGATAATTTTTAGAATAAATTTGAAATATTAGACTAAAGAACACTAGGATTTCATTTACACACAAGATACAATCTAGTAAGCAATAATACTGGTCATAGAGAAGGCAATTAACTTTTTGAAAAAATGCCTGAAAGAAATGTATTCTTATGGTGATGGAATGCCATGACGTGAATTTGTTTGTAATGGCATTCCATCACCACGAGACCCCATTTCTTTTGAGGCATTTTTTCAAACAGTTCATTACCTTCTCTATGCCACCACAGTTATCATACATGTCTACAAAAGCATTTAATCAAATGATTTAGCGGCTTGCTGCTATGGGTAAAAGCCTAAAAACACGTCCTTTCGAACAAGATATGGATAGGGAAAATAGTAAGCATGATAATCAGAAATATATAGTTTAATAAGTACTCAAAATTTTAGTCATTAGATCTCATACACTATAAGTCATGACATGTCCATCGCTATTGTAACTTTTTTGTGATTAAATAATTTGTTGTTTTATTTTCAAATGTTGGTTGTGGAAACACCTCCAAATGTTATGAGGGCAATGGATATTGGTGTTTCATCTGCCATACAATTTTTAATGGCTCTGATAGGGGAGGTATGAGGCAAATTACTAAATTTCAATTTACATTCATTGTTATAGATGTTAGTTTGAGTGAAAAATTAAACTAAATTATTGATTCATATTCTAATTTCTATTTGGATGGTTTATACAAGGCTTGAGCATGCGTCGACATCGGCGTGTGAATATTTTCCTCGAGGAGAGTGATTGTGAGATGGCCGTAAGTTATTTTAAAAAAAATATATCATTTTTTATAATGTAATTTCTATATATTAATGTTTTTACTTCTTTTTGTAATAGTTAAAACTTCACCAAGAACTTAACAGTAGTAGGAGGACTAGTAGGAGCACTCCTCAAGTGCAGCAAAAAAGAGTGGCAGACCTATCGCCATCCGATCGACCAACAAAGGGCAAGAGTTTATTTTGAGAGCCTGGAGAGCAATGACTTTTGATTCTAGAGCCCTTTGTTGTATGCTTACATGGAATTTTTGTACATATTTTGTATTGGATATATTTGACATTGTATGCCTATATGGCTATTTTATACCTATATTTTATACTTATATGAACATATATTGATGTATGTGTATATGGCTATTTGGTTAATACAATTTTTTTTTTTCGATGGTGTCCATATTTGCATGTTATAAATTCATGGTTCAATAGATATGAGTTATGTGTATTGAAGTGTTTACTTTACAATGTACATGTATACTTTGTGACTTACGTATGTTCCAATGTATACTTTGCGACTTACACATTTTCATGTGTATACCTTGTATTTGTGCATATAATTTATCTTAAGTTATGTATACTATGTATTCATGTGTATACTTCAAGGCATATGTGTTTGTGACTACTTGTGCTTCCCTTATTCACATGTACATGCTTGACTTATTCACGTGTATACTTATTAATTGTTTAGCCATAGCATTGATCATTGCTATCCTTCATGGTTTGTCTTGAATAAATTAATTGATTGATGGTAAACAACTTTATCTAAAAAAAAAAACACGTTTTCAATTGGTATTCTATGAAATGATTGATAAAAAGATTCCAATATATTTAATCCTTTGATTGGAACAACTCAATTAAGCAAAGGATATGTACATAATACTTTTCCTTTTAGATTAGCAATGCATGGAAGTTTCAAAAATTATCCTTGATATTAAAAAAAGATATGTGTTTATACACTTCAATTGTGCACTCGCCCTTTGGTTCTTTGAAAGAAAAATTTTCTTATTCCAGTGTTACACTGCATAGGTAAACTGGATTTTGTATTGTGGAGCTATATTAAGCTACCAATCTCAAGAGCAATGTAACAATGATACAAAATAATGTTTGAGACTGCAAGAAGACATCAAAATGGCTAGTGTACTAAACAAATTCTTATGATTTATGAAGAACGCTGATAACTCTACTCAATTGGCTTCTTTTTTGAAAATCATACAAATTGAACCATAGCATCAGTAGAGTCTGTATATCATGCTACCACAATTCAAGCTTCAAAGATGAATATTTATCATGCATGTTTTAAATGACATTCAAGTTTATGGTGGTTTTTTTGTTTATATGATGTTATGTGATATTCTAATCCTAATGCATGCTTCTAGGCTGCATATATATATATATATATATATATATATATATATATATATTTTTGTTTTTACATGATTTTTGTACCAATGAACCCAAAACGAACCGAACCCCCCTCCAAAAAAATTTGGCCTAACTAGTGAACCGAATCCCCGAACCCTAACCTGAACCTCAAGACCTATTCCAACACTCTTCATTCTTCCTGCACTTGCGACTTATGTGTTTTCATGCATATACATTGTATTCATGTATATACTTTATCTTAAGTTGTGTATACTATGTATCTGTGTGTATACTTCAAGGCATATGTGTTTGTGACTACTTGTGCTTCCCTTATTCACATGTACATGCTTGACTTATTCACGTGTATACTTATTAATTGGTTAGCCATAGCATTGATCATTCTTGTCCTTCATGGTTTGTCTTGAATAAATTAATTAATTGATGGTAAACAACTTTATATAAAATAAAAAAACACGTTTTCAATTGGTATTTTATGAAATGATTGATAAAAAAATTCCAATATATTTAATCCTTTGATTGGAACAACTCAATTAAGCAAAGGATATGTACATAATACTTTTCCTTTTAGATTAGCAATGCATGGAAGTTTCAAAAATTATCCTTGATATTACAAAAAGATATTTGTTTATACACTTCAATTGTGCACTCACCCTTTGGTTCTTTGAAAGAAAAATCTGCCTATACCATTGTTACACTACACAAGTAAACCAGATTTTGTATTGTGGAGCTATATTAAGCTACCAATCTCAAGACCAATGTAACAATGATACAAAATAATATTTGAGACTACAAGAAGACATCAAAATGGCTAGTGTAATAAACAAATTCTTATGATTTATGAAGAATGTTGATAACTCTACTTAGTTGGATTCTTTTTACAAAATCATACAAATTGAACCCTAGCATCAATAGACTCTATATATCAAGCTACAACAATTCAAGTTTCAAAGATGAATATTTATCATGCATGTTTTAAATGACATTCAAGTTTATGGTGGTTTTTTTGTTTATATGATGTTATGTGATATTCTAATCCTAATGTATGCTTCTAGGCTGCATATATATTTATATTTTGTTTTTGCATGATTTTTGTACCAACGAACCCAAAAAGAACTAAACTCCCCTCCAAAAAAATTTGGCCTAACTAGCGAACCGAACCCCTGAACTTGAACCCGACCCTCAAAACCTATTCCAACACTCTTCATTCTTCCTACACAAACTTAATTGACCACCCCTCCTCTCAACTATAGGGCATTTAATACTGCCTATCATCACATTGTCCTCGATGTGCTTTTCCAATACCTTCTTTACCCCTACATTTTCCTTTAGACCTGCTGCTCCTGCATTGTTAGTCCTCAAAACAACACTAGGATCTACCATGTTGCTTTCTTTCACAACCTTTATAGGCTCTTTCATCCCACACATGATGAATTTTTCTTTTCCTCTCTCATCCCCTATCCAAGGAGTCAAAACAAACTGTTGTCTATCTTTCAAGATTGAGTACTTATTTGCTTTCCCATAATAGATGGCACTCCTATAATACTTCCATGGCCTTCCAAGGAGGATGTGACAACATTCCATTGGAAAAATATCACAAAGAACACTGTCCTTATACTCACCTATTTGAAAATCTACCATAGCTTTCTCATTCACTATCAATGATTGACCATTGCTTAACCAAGAGACCTTGTCGAGAAAATCATGAGGGATTCTTTTCAAATTTAGTTTATTCACCATTTCACAAGAATCCATGTTTTCAGTTGAACTTGAATCCACTACCATCCTAAATACCTTGCCTTGTACTTTGTAATTGATTATGAAGAGTTATTTTCTATGCAATGGCTCCTCCTCTTTAGAAGTCTTCAAAAGTTGTTTGTGTAGCATCAAAGCTTCTCCAAGTTCTGATGTGAGGTTCACTACTGGTGAAGTCACACTCTCTTCATCTTCATGCACTAGTTGATTCCTCCTTTCTCCTCCATGAGAGCTTGAACCTTTCCTTTCAAGACATCTGAAGGATGGATGTCCAAGTTGGTTACAAGTGTAGCATCTTCCTGAAAATGCATTGTTGGAATTCCTACCTCCTCCAAATCTGCCTCTTGTGCCTCTCCATCCACCTCTGGAATCAGATTTCTCTTGGCCTTTCATGGCATCCTCTTGATTATCATTGGTTGGATTTGAACTAGACATGAATCCTCTTCCTCTTGATGCACCACTTCTACCTCTAACTGCTTTGTCTTGCCTTCTCTTCAATTTCTCCTCCACCCTGATATCCATTTGATAACAATCCTCTACACTCCTAGGGTTAGCCAAAACTAATTCATCATGTACATTAAGCCTTAAACCACCAATATACCTAGAAATTTTCTCATTGTCATTCTCATGATGACCAGATCTTAGACTCAATTTATAAAACTCCTCATTATAAGACTTAATATCCATTTCCCTTTTTCTTAAGTTTTGTAATCTCTTAAAAATTTGAACTTGGTGATCTTTGGGTAAGAATTTACCTTTCAATTTTGATATCATCTTGTCCCATGACGTGATCTTAAACTTTCCTTGTTTCCTCCTCTTAGACTGAAAGTAATCCCACCGTAACAAAGCATGACCCTGCAACTTAGTCTTTGCAATCCTTACTCTTTTCTCCTCAAGAACTTCTTCACATTCAAAGTGATTATCTAATGCAGCAATCCAATCAAGTAGTTCTTCATCATTTAGACTACCACCATATTTAGAAACATCAAGTTTTACCTTAGGCTTGTCACCTTTCATTGCCTTCAGCAACTTTGCAATCCTTTGGTCCTCTGAATCAATTTGTTCTTCCATGTCTTCAAACTCCTCATCTTCCTCTTCTTTTGTCTCACTCTCTTCAGCATCTCTTCTCTTGTTTTTCTCTAGGGCTATGATTCTCTCTTCCAACTCTTTGAGTTCTCTTACATGCCTTTCCTTCATCTCCTTCATCTCTTTAGCCATATCTTTGTTCTTTGGAGGCATCTTGTCAACCTTGCCTCTTCTTCAACCTGCAAAATGAAAACCAAAATCTACTCCCTACTCTAATGCCACTATGATGCAGACAAATGGTGGAAACCCAAGAAAAAAATTGACAAAACTTCTCTTAAATATGCCTCTTTGACATCAACCCCCAAACTCACAAAAGGGAAATTCAACTACCCAACATCTGATCACACCAATACTTATCTCAACATCATTTAGGCACCTACTCATACCCAATACAATATTCCAATCAGATTCTACAAGGTCCATTAGGCCAACACCTAGTTTCATTAGACTGCCCTACTCAAAAGGCTACAAGATTAGCCCTCTTTTCCAAACAAACTACTCTTTAGGCTTCTTCAATCACCATGAAATCTTGGACAGTCATTAAAAACATCACGAAACCCCCAATTTCATAGGTTTCATGCAGATACTTGATCCCTAAGCCTTCATTCTTCAAAACCCTCATTTCTCTACCAAATACCTAGGGTTTTTCAAAACCCACAACATAGCACCTTTATATACTAAACCAAAGCATCAAAAACTTTTGTTTGGGTCTACACAGAGCTTCTAAACCTTCATTGAGTCCTTTCCATTCATGGCACATCAAGACTCTACTTGAGACCATCACTTTCACAAGGAAATAGACACTTCCAGCCAAGGTACCTTCCAAAAATCAAACAACTCTCTCTATCTTTGCTTCCCATGACACACAGACCCTTGCACTACCTTATGACAGGCCATTTCTCTGAGTCACATAATCATATAGCAAGAGAAATGGCCATTTCCAAAATTACTTTACAAAACAATAGTTCACTAGCTTTCACCAGTCAAAATCAGAAAATGTTTGATTATTTCCTTCAAGATGAATATCAGACCTCCACAAAGAATCCAAATGAAAGTTAATACATAAACATACAAACTACTCTAAGCCTTAGAATGTAAATGTACCTGTACGGGCCGTACAGAATTGGAATTGTGGAGAAAACACAAAAAATATCAGAAATAAGCAGAGCAGAACATTGTTTTTCTTATTCAATCTTCAATACAAATGCCTGTTAACCCTTATTCAAGCCTTCTCAAGGCCTTAAGTACATTTGGAATCAAAAACCAATGCCTAACTCCCTCAACTACCCACAAATTGTTAACTAATCCTTAATACCCCTAATCTACTCTTCAATGTTGCACTTGACTCATTGACACATAAGTGTGTGATTTGTTTTTTTTATATACTTATGCTTAAATGACCCCTAAAATCACTTGAAGGTTTTGAGATAACCCCATTATAATCATGAATATTCCCTTACATACAATCTTACATATTTTCCTTTTAGGCTTACAAGACCCAAATTTTGACATAACTATGTAAGAGTGCACTTGTGCACATTTGACCACCTTAGCCCATAGATTCCCTAAATACATACAATATTGGTCTATTAGACCTTATTTGGACAAAAATAAACACAAAGAAACTAACATGACCCACCATTCATTCAAATAATCAAAAATTTAGTTTGTGGTGTAGGTGCTCCTGCACCACTCTCCCACCCTCTCCCACTCTCTCCCACTCTCTCCCTCCCTATCTCCCACTCTCCTTTCTCTGCCACCCTCTCCTACCCTCTCCCACTCTCTCCCACCCTCTCACACCCTCTCAGACTCTCCCCCACTCTCTCCTACCTTCTCCCACCCTCTCCCACTCTCTCACCCTCTCCCACTCTCTCTCCCAGTCTCTCCCTCCCAATCTCCCACTCTCCCACTCTCTCCCACCCTTTCTCATTCTCTTCCACTCTCTCCTAACCTCTCCCACTCTCTCCCACTCTCTCCTTTCAAAAAATGGTCATGTCTCTACTTCTTCATAATGCACTTGCATTATGAGAAAGTTGGTTTTTTTATAGTTTTATTTTCTCTCTTTGTCCATTCTCTCTCCCACTCTCTCCCACCCTCTCTCCCACTCTCTCCCACTCTCTCTCACCCTCTCCCACTCTCTCCCACTCTCCACTCTCCATCTCCACCCTCCCTCTCTTCTTCCTCCTCACCTCTCCTCTTCCTCTCTCACCCTCTCATTTCCTCCCTTCTCTCCACCCTCTCCTCTCTCTTTCCCTCTCACCCCTCTCTCCCACCTCTGTGCCTTCTCCACTCTCTCCTACCTCTCCCACCCCTCCCTCCCCAAATCTCTCCACGAACATCCACCCTCTCCTCTCTCACCTTCTCCCACTCTCTCCCTCTCTCCTCCTATCTCCCACTCTCCACTCTCCTCTCTCACTCTCTCCCACCCCTCCTCATCTCACCCCTCTCTCTCTCACCTCTATCACTCTCTCCCCCACTCTCACCACCCTCTCCCACCCTCTTGGGACTCTCCCCACTCTCACCTCTTCCCACCCCTCTCACTCCCTCTCCCACTGCTCCGCCCCACCCCTCTCCCTCTCTCCTCCCCTATCTCCCTCTCCCTCTCCACCTCTCTTGCAGCCTCTCTCCCACTCTCTCCCACTCTCTCCCTCCCTATCTCCCACTCTCCCACACTCTCTCCCACACTCTCTCCCACTCTCTTCCTCCCTCCCTCCCACTCTCTCTCACCCTCTCCCACTCTCTTCCTTCTTCCCTCTCACTCTCCCACACTCTCTCATCTTCCTCCTTACCTCCCACTCTCACTCCCACATCTCCCACCATCTCCCTCTCTCCTCTCTCACCCTATCCCACTCTCTTCCTCCCTCCTTGCACCCCTCTCCTTCCTCCTCACTCTCACCCACCCTCACTCTCTGCCCATCTCTCCCACCCCTCTCCCCTCTCTCCCTCCTCCCTTATCTCACTCTCCCACTCTCCCACACTCTCTCCCTTTCTCCTCCTCTCTTCCCCCCTTCACCCTCCCTCTCTTCCTCCCTCCTTCCCTCCCACTCTCTCCCTATCCTTCCTCCTCCCTACCACTCTCTCCCCATCCTCCCTCCCGCTCTCCTCCCTCCCACTCTCACCCACCTCTCAATTCTCTCCACCCTCCCTCTCCCCACCTTTCCACTCTCTCACCCTCTCCTCTCCCTCCTGCCACTCTCCTCCACCTCTCTCACCCCTCTCCCTCTCTCCACCTCTCCTCTCCACCTCACCCCACTCTCTCAACTCTCCACCCTCTCCCAACCTCTCCCAATTCTCTCTCTCCTCCCCCCCCTCTCTCTCTCTCCCTCCCTCTATCCCTCCCACCCTACCTAGCTAAGTCCCTCTCACTCTAACCCCTTCTCTCCCACTCCCTCTCTCTTAAACTCTCACTTCCACCCCCTCTCCCTATGTCTAGACTCTCTCTCTCCCTCTCTCTCAGGTCTCTCCTCCCACCCCCTCTCTCTCTCATGTCACTCCCTCTGGAAACCTACCTAGGTAACTTTCTCTCTCCCCCTCTCCCTCTCTCTTCCCTCTCTCTATCTATCCATCCCACCCCTGCCTAGATAGGGGTCCCTCACTCCTCCTCTTCCCCTCCTCTAAATCTCTCACTCACATCCCTCTCCTCCTCTCTCACTTCCTCTCCCTACCTATCTCAAGTCTCCCTCTCACCCTACCTAGCTAAGTCCCCCTCACTCCAACCCCTTCTCTCCCACTCCCTCTCTCTTAAACTCTCACTTCCACCCCCTCTCCCTATGTCTATACGCTCTCTCTCCCTCTCTCTTAGGTCTCTCCTCCCACCCCCTCTCTCTCTCATGTCACTCCCTCTGGAAACCTACCTCTCCCTCTCTCTTCCCTCTCTCTATCTATCCATCCCACCCTACCTAGATAAGTCCCTCTCACTCCACCTCCCTCTTTCTCCCCCTCTCTAAAGTCTCTCACTCACACTCCCTCTCTCTCCCACTCCTCTCTCACACTTCCTCTCCCTACCTATCTCTCAAGTCTCTCCCTCTCACCCTACCTAGCTAAGTCCCCCTCACTCCAACCCCTTCTCTCCCACTCCCTCTCTTAAACTCTCACTTCCACCCCCTCCCTCTCTCCATCTCCCCATCCCACCCTACCTAGACAACTCTCTCTCTCTCTCTCTCTCTCTCTCTCTTAAAATTCTCCCTCCCTCTAAAGATATACATAAATACATACAAGCATAATACATATGTGCATACAATCCTACATCCATACAATATACATGCACTGATACATATAGGCATACATACATACATACAAACATGCACACATACATACATACATGACACACCAACATACATGTACATACACACATACAAATATATCAAAAAAAAATCAATAGACTAGCATTTAACATAAAGGAAGACATAATGCGAGCATGTTATAACCTACTCGCGTTATCTATTGCTTGACATGTATCCCGGATAAGCAAGAAAATGTCAAAACTAGGAAATAACATGAGTGCATTATAACACGCTCGTGTTATATATTTCTTTGGAAATCCCAAAGCCTTAGCATTGCTATTTGCCTTGGAATACCAACCCAAAGGCTTGGAGGGCATTCCCAATGACCAAAGACGTTTTTTTGCAAATTCTACAAATTTTCACATAATCGAGTTTGTGCTCACCATCATGATTGCATTTGGTTCAATATCAACAAAATCGAACACATGGGTAATGTTAGGTTCTCTCATAGCTATCCAATGATGTAATTTTTTTTACGTTTTGACAATGTTAAGCCTTTCATCCATAATTTCTTTTGTTTGAATGACTCTTTTTTGCCAAAAAAGTAGTGTTTGGTGTTTTTTTCATTATAAATTAACCATTCATTGAAATTTCAAATAAATTGTATTTTTAGAAACTAGACTCCA